>PITA01015473.1:0-50275 GCA_004023965.1 Spilogale gracilis
GTGAAAAGAAGAGCCATGTGTACCCCAATGTTCATTGCAGCAATGGCCACAATCGCCAAACTGTGGAAAGAGCCAAGGTGCCCTTCAACAGATGAATGGATAAAGAAGATGTGGTACATATATACAATGAAATACTACACTTCCATCAGAAAGGATGAATATCAAACTTCTGTAGCAACATGGACTGGATTAGATGAGAATATGCTGAGTGAAATAAGCCAAAGAGAAAGTCAAGTATCACATGGTTTCACTTACTTGTGGTGCGTAAGGGGTAATATAGAGGACAGTAGGAGAAGGAAAGAAAATGGGAAGTAGGGTAATTTGGGGAGAGAAACGAAACAACAGAGACTTTGGACACAGAAAAAGTCTGAGGGTCTTGGAGGGAAGGGGGTGGGGCGATGGGAGAGCCTGGTGGTGGGTACTGAGGCACCTATTGCATGGAGCACTGGGTGTGGGGTATAAACAATCTTGGGACACTTAAAAAATAAAATAAATTAAAAAAAAATCTTTTTCTGACTCCACTTTTTCTCTGCTAACTACTTTCCTATTACTCTGCTCCCCTTTGAAGTAAAACACTTAAAATAGGTGATTTTTCCCCTCCTCACATGTTCTCACTTCATCATATTTTCTACCTCATTACCTTATTAAAAATGTTATCATTAAGATACTACCAAAGTATCCAAAGCCAATTGACTTGACTGATAGGTAGCGTTTGAAGTGGTTGACCACACCCTTATCCTTTTTATACTTTCCTACATTTCTTCCCAGACTTTACTCTTTCTGGTATTTATCTTACCTCAATGGTCACTCCATCTTAGCCTCCTTTGTTGGTTCCTTCTCTTTTATTCAGTCTCTAAATTAGAACATTTCCAGTCTCAGACTTTGGTCTTCTCTTCTTTTTGCTGATCTTGTTGGAGATTTCATCTAGGCTCATGGCTTTAAAAATTAGTATATGCAGAAAACGTCTAAAGTTACATGTCTCACCCACAGCACTCCATCAGATTGCAGACCTTCACATCTAGTTGTCTGCTTGACCTCTCTATTGGATGTCTAGTTGACATCTCAAACTGAACACACTTCAAAACGAATTCCCAATTGTCCTTCCCCATATCTCTCCCAAACATAGACCAGGCACCACTATTTTTCCCCTACTTATGCCAACATAAGTGGAGTTATCCTTGAATCCCCATTTTGTCTTACAACTTACACCTAATATGTCAGGAAATGTGTTGCCTCTAACTTCAAAATATGTTCAAAATCTGAATATTTCTCACTACCCATGATCAAAATTGATTCACAGGATGACAATAGTCTCCAACTAATTCCTATGCTTGTATTTTTGTCCATTAGAGTCTATATTCTCACAAGAGCCAGAGTTTGTTGGGGAATACTAGCAGAATTAGCACCTTTTGAGGCAAGAAGTGGTGAGAGGGGAGGGAAAGCAGCATTGTTGGGCAAAGGGAAAAGTTGGGTTACCATAGAGTAGTCTCAGAAAAGGTCACTCTATTTCATAGAAATCTCTGAACAGGCCCTGGTCCTTCTGAGCGGCCTCAAGGTAGTGTAGAGCACCAGAGTCTTTAATTCCCCGTGAACCAAACGTTGACTATAGGCTGCCCTCAGAGAAGAAGTGAGACATGGGTGAACAGGCTGCCTGCAGCAAGCAGAGAAAAGTGTCCCAGTTGGAATCTATCAGGCAGTGGCACAATCAGTAAGTGTATTATAAGTCCTCCAGTGCTAAAGGGGCATGTGGTTGAGCATCACAGTATCTACTACATAACCAGCTGAAAATCACTGAGCTTAAAAAAACATTTAGGAGAGTAAGTAGATGGAATTTGCCTAAGTTCAAATTTGAGAATAGAATATTGCTTGGTTAGCTATCTGCCAAAATACAAATTCCATCTCTTCCTTATGAATGTCAACTACACTGTTTACAAAAACTGAATTGTAAGGTACTTTCAAATGGAACATGTGATTAATGTTTTAAAAGAGAGCAGGTCTCAAGGTGTCAAGTATGTGACAAGAGTTTAATCACTCAGTGGCTTCAGGAAGGTTGCCTTATTACCAGATATCTTTCTACTTTGTTTCTTTCTGCATGAAACCAGTTACATTCATTTCTTTAGCTTATAATTTTCTTTTGTTTAAAAATATATGCACTTTGAAAAAGGAAAACTCATTGAAACTTTTTGGTCACTACAACTCACTTTTTTTCTAAACCATCTACATTCAGTAAAGACTATTGACCCTTTATGTACAATATGCTGTGTGACGTGAGCTTACTGGGGTGAATGGATTTCTAAATGATTTCAAGGAACTCTATGATTCAGTTATGGAAAAAAAAAAAAAAACGTAAAAGCCCATTATTTTGATGCAGCTTGATATGTGCATTGACAGAGATTTCCTGGTCAAAGGTCACCGAAGAGGTATCCTGGAGGACAAGTAGGGTTAATCAGTCGGAGACTAGAGGTGGAGGTAATATTTCAGGCAGAAATAGCTGTGTCTGCAAAGGTTAGGAGGTCAGAGAGGACACAAAACATAGTGGAACTTACATGGTATCAATAGCTCTGGGACAGAGAGCCTGAGAAAGGCAAGCTGTGGTGAGAGGAAGGCTGGACCCAAAGGTAGGGAAGAGAGAAATTGTACTTACTCATATGTTTTTTTCGAACTCACAATTTCTTAGTGGAATAGGGAGAAAGCCCGGGAAGGAAAAAATATTGGAACACAAGATCCAGATATTGTGGTAGATTTTTTTTATTAATAGTTTACAAAATATTTAAAGTATTCCTTAATTTTCAAGTTATTTACAAAAAGTGATATTTAATCTTTTTTCTTGTGTTTGTGACTATAGCCTATATGGAGAATTCAGTGAAATACAGATTTTCTTCCCCTATAAAAATTAATATAAAATGGTGCATATTTAATTTCAAAGTGTTTATAGATTTCCTGAAGTTTATCCATGGTTGCTTTAGGACACTGCATTAAGAAACCCAGATCTAGCATTTATGTATCAATATGATAAGATTAGGGCCCGTATGTTTGCTGTTCCCTTCCACCATCAAATCTCTGCTAAAAGCACACTGTATTTTTAAAATATTTTATTTATTTATTTGACAGAGAGAGAGAGAAAGCACAAGCAGGGGAGTGGCAGGCAAAGGGAGAGGGAGAAGCAGGCTCCCCACTGAGCAGGGAGCCTGATGTGGGGCTCAATCCCAGGACCCTGGGATTATGGCCTGAGCTGAAGGCAGTTAACCAACTGAGCCACCCAGGCAGCCCTCAAAGGACATAGTACTAAGTATAGCTGCGGATTCATTCATTTGGTGACACCCAGACTTGTGATGTATGGCATCACTCAACTTCTGGGCGGGGCCAGAGGCATCTCACCGTGGTCAAGCAAAGTGTACAAACTTCCAGGGATGAGCTTTTACTTATATCCACAATAAATCACTCAGATGGTATTATAGTACTATTTCCTTCTGTTTTGTCCACATTGGATTTGGAAGCAAATGTGAAGACAGCTTAAAAAGTCATTTACCTGTTGTAAGTATAATTTCTGAAAACAGGAACCCCATTCTTTATAGTTATGAGATGTCACAATGATTTTATTGGGGAGACAGATTTAATCAATGTCACTGACGGACCTCTATTAAATAATTACATTTACTCTTTTTCTCTAGTTGGCACTTGAAACAGTTCTGGATCACAGTGGGAATGTTTTGTCATAGTGAGGAAGTTAAAGTGTTTTTCTTTATCGTCATTTACTTCTCCTCTGCCACTTCTATAGGTTTGATTTATACCAATAGATGTATACTCATTGGGTTAAATGCTAACATCTTAAAAACAAAACATGATATGTAACTGTACAACTTCTAGAGAACATGAAAGACATCTTTGCCATACATCTTTTCCAAATTTGAAAAATATCAATTCCTTGCCCAATATTTTAATTACTGAAATATGGACCTGCACTAGTACAAATGAAAGCCACTTGGGAAGTCTCCTCCACTTACAAATAATCTCATCCATGCTTCAGTGAAAGTCAGGCTGGGAAAGTTTGGCAAGTTCAAGAGGTATGTTTTGGCAATCATGGTTGCAAATCTCAGAAGTTACTGGGGAAAGAATCTGTTGGTGGACTTTGGTTAACAGAACAGGCCCACTAGCTGAAATAGCAATAAGAATAATTTATGTATGTTTCATTTTATTTGAATCAAGTGTCTGTGGGGAAAATTGCCCATATACAGTCATTGTGAGGTCTCTTGAAAAACTTTCTTTGCCCCAGTTATTTTTTTTAAGATTTTATTTATTTATTTGACAGAGAGATCACAAGTAGGCAGAGAGGCAGGCAGAGAGAGGAGGATCCCTGCTGAGCAGAGAGCCTGATGTGGGCCTCGATCCCAGGACCTTGAGATCATGACCTGAGCCGAAGGCAGAGGCTTTAACCCACTGAGCCACCCAGGCGCCCTGCCCCAGTTATTTTTATCACTAGTGATAGTTTTCATATTTTGACACATTGCTTTGTTAAGAACAATCTTCAGAAACTATTAAAGAATTATAATATGTAAACCTACTTATTAACCACAACTTATTAACCACATTGAAATTAATTTTTTGGTCATTTCATCCAGCAAAATTCTGAAGCCATATGATCCAAGAGGAGCCAAGCACACTTTTACTTAAACAAAGGCTCAAGGTGAGTTTTCTGATGTCTAAGGACATTTCAAGAGAAAGTAAAATAAGAAGCAAAGGAAAACTTGGTTTATATTGTTCACATTTTCTTTTTCTTATTGGACCAGATCTTTGGCCCATTTATATATATATATATAGATATAGAGGTAGATGGGAGAGAGAGAGAGGAATAGAGAGAGAGACATAGATAGATGATAGACAAATAGATCTGTATATTAACTTTTGCATGTATTCACTCAATAGTAATTGGCAATTTACTTCTTCAAATTGGAACCTTCTTAGATGCTAAGGATACAGCCCTTTTCATTATTCTCATGGAACTTACACTGGGTGGTAAAAGATACAATCACACATTATTGTATGTTATAACCACAATATCACAATTCTGACTTAAAACTGTATACTTACGTTAAGCATCAAATGTTAAGTTAACCTTCAACCCCAGAAATGATGCATAAATTGACTACCAGTATACAGGTATCAGTTATATATCATCATTGTGTTGTAAAAATTACAAATTAACTTACAAGTTTCAGATATTACACTAAATGAGTAATCCACAACTCAAGAATGTAAATATAAAATTTTTGTCTTCATACAAATTAATAATTTAAGCTCCCATTCCTTTAGAAAAGCAGATTCTTAAATACAAGTAGTTTTAGGTCTTTTCCCCCCTAGAAGTTTGTACCAAAACATTGATTAGATGAGAGGTCAACTGGGGGATAGTATGTTGGCTAAAATACTCCTTTATCTGCCCAACGTTAGCTACTCATTCATGAGTTATATGCCATGTTTTAGGACACAGGAATGATTTTCCAGCTTGCATGTCATTCTACAGCACAGAAATCTTTGGGAGGTTATCTTTGACCCTATCAGCCATGTGTGCCTATGTAGCCATTTTCTCTTGACTGAATGGGAAGGGGAACAAAATTTCCCACTGATCTTGGAATCTCTAAAACTATTTTGAGATTTCTACTACTTCCTCCACCACCACCCCCATCCTCCCCTATTTTCCACACAGGATCCTGACTCACTTTTCTAGTATGCATGATCAGAAAAATGAAAGAAAAAGTGGAAATTACTGTTTTTTAATACCTAGCAATGGCAGAACTAGGTGGCAATGTCCAAGAGAAGGGAAACAATAAAGCCAGCCCAACCATCACTCCAACTTTTCTATTATTTATGATTGTAAATGAGTTGTTTCAGTTTATTAACTTGTAAAATAGGGACAAGATTAGTACCTACCACATCAGATTGCATAAGAATTTAATGAGATAGCAAGAAACTTTAGTCTGGTACCTAGCACATAAAAAGACTTAAGTTTGGTGCCTAGCACAAAATAAAAGCTTAGTGGATGCCATCAATTATATCATGTTCACTCTTCTAGTATAAATGTATATATAATATTTTGATATGAAAATTGATAATGATTATAATTACTTATTATTTTTGTAGATGTTTGTTGGGTATTGCTGTATCCTTGTGATATCTAGAAATAAGTTTCTTAACGATAACAATTCCTCTTCCATTCACCCTCACCTGGGTTATTCTCACATTTGCATTTTGAAATTATTTTTAGTGAACTAAATTAGTAAATCTTCTCAGTGGTAAACCAGAAGGATTGGAATATTTGAATTTCAATATCACCTGAAAATACTGATCATTAAATTTATAATGGTACAGTTAAATGATGAAAACATAAAATTTGGGGGATGCCTGGCTGGCTCATTTAGAACCTGCAACCCTTGATCTTGGAGTCATCAGTTCAAGCCTCATGTTGGGTGCAGAGATGACTTAGGAAGGTCATAAAGCTTGGAAGAAGTTTGAGTAGTGTTTTTTGTGTTTTGTTTTGTTTTTTAATCTGTTGCATTATCTCCATGTAAGAAATCACATGAAAACACTGCTGAGAAAAGATGATCAAATCTTAATTTAAATGCCTTTAGGAAAGAAGATGCAAATTCTGCCTCCTCAAGGTTTTCTAATGTCTAAAAACAAAGTGCTAAAACTAAGGAACCTCTCCTACTTTTCAAGGGTTGTTTTCTTTCCCCCAGAAAGGCAAGGGGAAACAGTTCCTGCTTTGAACACAAGAAGATACAGAAACAAAATCAGAATGTGTTGTTCCTATTATTAAGAACACTTTCTAAATTCTACCTAAACATTTGCAACTAATAGCAGATATTTTAAGACCTATAGTTCTAATAATTACCTTTAATAGTAGTAAATGTTGGATCTTTTCAATTTCTTAGCTATGAAATTTTGTGAGTCACTCACTGCATGAAACTTCATATATTTATATCCTTTATTTTTTAGATTTTCTGAAAACTAACTTCAATTGTTCTTTTTTCTGAAGTATATTTAATATAATTAAAGCAGATATTATTCTTCTTTTCAATGTGACATTTTCCACCCTATATGCCTCTAAAAAGTACTGCTTTATTATAGCTAGAGATATGTCAAAAAAAAAAACAACTAGACTGTTACATATACACATATCTAATAGGTCAGTTTTATTTTTTCTTGGAATCCACTAACAAGATAATTATAGAGACAATAAATCTAAATTAAAAAGAAATATTTTGTAGGGAAAAAACTAGATCCAAGATTGAGATATATCTCCACAACTTATAAGCTGTCTGGCCTCATTAACCTCTTCTAATTTCAATGTGGGAAATTGTACCCAAATAGTGTATATGTTTCATCTGTGTTACCTTTTCATAAGATTTTTAGATGAATTTCAGTTTAGATAACAAATATGAAACATTCCCAACTCTGATCTTCACTATAATTGTGGTGACTGTATTCGTACTCTACCCTTCATCCAATATAGATACTATATACAAAAGTTATCTTTATTAAAATTCAAACAACAGCCCATTCTAATTTCAGACTTTAAAAAAATACTTCCTTTAACAATTTCATTAAATAATCTAGAAGATACTTTATGTAAGTGATGATTCTTCCTTAGCAAATAATAGGACACACAAATCAAAATGGCTTAAGCTTTATGAAAAATTCATTTTCTCATTTACGGAAAGTCTCACAGTAGTGTGGGAGCATCCTTGCTCAGCCATGGTGTTACTATTCACCATATGATAAGTTTAGTGTTGGAGTTCTGTGCAACAATGGGAGGTAAGGAGGCATTGTCTAATGGGGGAAGTAACAATTTCATTTGCCAACAATGTTCTCTTCCCATCCATTGGCCAACATCTTGTCATAAGCTTTATGTCAATCTAGTTATTCACAATGGCAATGGGATTATCATTATTAGTCATGCTGGGTTGCCCAATGCAATAGCCAGTAGACCCATGTGTCTATTAAAGTTAAATGAATAGTAATTTTTAAAAAATTAATTAATTGATAGTAATTAAAATAAAATAAAATTTAAAATTCAGCTTTTCTGTCTTATTAGCTACATTTCAAATACTTAATAGCCCCATGAGGCCAATGTTTACTCTACTGGGCAATGTAGAAATGGAATATTTCTGTCATCATAGAAATTCCTATTGGACAACGTGAGAACTTTAGATAAATCAGGACTTACCTCTGAGCTATAGCAAGGATCATCTTCTTTGAAAGCTGACTATCTGAACAAATTGTGTTTCTATCTACCAAGGAGTATATAAAGATTGGATATAGGAATATAATATGCTATGTCTGCTACATCATTTTTTGTGGAACAGAGATTGCCAGATCATACAAATCTTACTGCCAGCATTACATAGTCTATATGTCTCTACCCCTACACTACGTTTTAGTCAGCAAATGGAGAAGTGGCAGGGCGATTTACAGCATAATATCTGTGAATCAGAGTTGGCTCTATAAATTGGATATAAGACAACTAGTTAAAACTAAAAATTAAAAAGAAAACTGAGATGGCATAGAAAAATATGAATGAATTATACCACTCTCCATAGCAAAATAATTGTGTCCGTATTTTAATTTCTGCAACCAAATGCATGGCTTTGCTTTCATTTTGCCAGCTATCAAATGAAAGCATATTTTATATTTAGAAAGTATAGCCTATTGTTTAGAGCTAATGGTCTGCATTATCTCCAGGGTGAAATTTATAAGAGTTCAATAGCCAATTGAGTTCCTACATATTTTATTCCTTTGTCTTCAAGGCTAATTACTTATCTAACTTGAAGAAATGTGATTCTCAATGCATTCCAGTTCACATGTACTTGTCTCTGTAGCTTCTCGTGTTCCTCCACTATGCCCCTTTCTACTAAAGGGAAGGAGCTAAGACTACTGGAATAGTCCCCAAATCCTACTTAACTGTCCACATTATTAAAAAGTCCAAGACAGGGATTCCTGGGTGACCCAGGTGGTTGAGTGGCCGACTCTTGGTTTCAGCTCAGGTCATGATCTCAGGGTCATGAGATTGAGCTCTGTTTTGGGTATAGAGCTTGCTTGGGATTCTCTCCCCATCTCTCTTGGCCCCTCCCCCAACTCACATGGGCATGCACATGCTCTCTCTTTCTCTCTCAAATAAATAAATAAATAAATAAATAAATAAACAAACAAACAAACAAATAAAATCCTTAAAAAGTCCAAGATGAAGAATAATGGCTTGATAATCTGTTAATATAAATGGAACAACAAATGTTAGTTATGTTAAGGTTATAAAAAAAATGAATGGAAAAAAAAATTGAATGGAGATTCCAGGAGAAAATGTTAGAATGCTTTTTGGTAGCTAAGCCAAAGGATTTTCTCTCTTACACAGGGAAGAATAGCAGGGCAAATATACTTCTCAGGTCACAAAGCACTAAGGCAATTTACTTCTGTCCGTATTTTTATCAACGATCCTTCGTCTATAATTCCTGACCTCTGAGAAATTTTGGGTTTGGCGCATTCTCTCCTCAGCCTGCAGGTCATGCTCTGTTCTATTTGCTGTGTCTGAAATAGCTGTGTGCTTTCATCCTAAATTCAGGCTTTGGTTCCAGGACCATCTAAGCATCTGATTAGCTCCATCTTTTATCTCCCATCTCAGTGACTTTAGACCTTTGGCCCCCTGTTTCTGATGTTCCCTACACACTCTGATTGATAAGAGTAGCAAGGTTGGCTTTAGTGCCCTGAGTGGGACAGGACTGGCCTGCTGAACTCTACTAAATATCTTGCCAAAAGAAGTCTGGTCTCTGGAGAATGATCAACCAGTTTTCAAACGGTGAATTTAAGCTTTTCGTTTATTTTGTGTCTTTCTTTCATGCCTTCTCACTAATTAGAATTTTAAAATAACTAAAAAAAAAGGCTTGAGGGTGTATTATAGGTCACAAGAATGAACAATTTCTAATTTTTCATATTGCATAAGTTATAGCCTAAATCGATCTCTCCTTTCACTTTATGTTGTTTGATATTTTAAACTGTATTTAAGCTGGCTTCATTAAAATCCATTTACAATTTGTATTTTCTTTGATAATTATCTACATCCCAAAATGGTACTCAAACTACATAGCTTACACATTTGATAGATCCAGATGTTATGTTTTATATGTATTCCTTTAATTCCTTAATTAAACCTAAAATCTTGTTTCTACATCAAAATATATGTTTGTAATTCTAAAGTTTTTAGTATCGCCTCAAGTGGTCGTCATTCTTTCAAAATTATCCTCCTCATCCCAGTTAGCTATCTTAAAAACTTTGTTTTGGTTTTATGATGTAGCATACAATAGACCATGGCTAGGGACAGCTTGAAGGCGTAGAGGATAGAACACTACATCTGAGTTCCAGGTTCAATAATAACTGGGTGAATTTAAGTCATATCATTTAACTCTCCGTTGTTGTCTTCGTTTCCTCATTTACAAGACTAGAGCTCCCTTGGCATAAGCTGCTGAAGGCAGGAGATTTTTTTTTTTTCATGACACCCAGATCACACTTGGACTTGAGGGGATTATGGGCAGAAAGCCAGGATTTGTCAGTCTCCTGTGGTAAAGTACCTGAACTGGGAAGTGCTTCTTTTCCATTTAGTGCATAAATAATGGAAGTATTGGTGTCTCAATAGCTCCCATTTCTTGGCCCCATGTTCACCTTGTGTTAAAAGGCCTGCGTCTAGTGTTCTGTTTTTGGCTAGCATGTGGGGTTTCCACTAAAAACACTGGAGTGTTTGTCAAGATGGTTTCAAATTTGCTTTCATTGTTTAAAAGTGTACGATGTAGGAATGCAAATATAAGCGTTTTAACTGAAAATATAAGCAAAGGACATAAGACTCTTGTTCAAAGAAGATATCCAATGGATAATAAGAACATTAAAAGATTTTCATCACCAGTGGTTACTAGGATGATATGAGTTAAAACCACACTGAAATAGCACTTCCCATCCAGTTAGATGATCATAATAAAAAGAAATAAACAAGTTCTGGGGGGAAATATGGAGAAATTGGAACCCTCATGCACTGCTGGTAGGAGTGTAAAATGTGGAAAACAGTTTAGTAGTTTCTTAATACACTAAATACAGAATTATCATATTAGTAAGCCATTCTCCTCCAGGGTTTTTATTCAAGAGAATTCAAAACAGGTACTCAAACAAAACAAAAACAGGTACACAAACATTCATAATGGCTCTTTTCACAATAGCTGTAAGATGGAAATAATCCAAATGTTAGTCAGTGGATGAATGGCTAAACCAAATGTGTATACCCACACAATGCAATATTATGCAGCCAAAAAAAGGAATGGAGTACTGACCACACTACAACATAGATGAATGTTAAAAGCAGTAGGCTTAGTAAAAGAAGCCAGACACCAAAGGATATATATATTGTAGGATTCAATCTATATGAAATATCCAGAGTAGACAAGCACATAAGGACAGAAAGTGGATGAGTAGTTGCCATGGGCTGGAGGTGGGAGAATGGGGAATAATTGCTTATGGGGTGGGAGTTTCCCTTTGCAGTGGTGGAAAAGTTCCAGAACCAGATAGGGATGATGGATGTTCAACGTCGCAAATACATTTGATGTCACTGAATTGTACACTTTAAAGTGATAATTTTTATGTTGTGTGTATTTTAACACAATAAAACAAATTATGATTCAATTTACACAATGCAGAAATTTACATTTCTACTAAGCAGGATGGCCTTCCACATGTGGGAAGAGAAATTCTATTCTTATCAGCTACTTGCAGCAGTTGAAAAGGGAATTTTTCGCTTATATAGTTTTGTGATTTAAAGAAACAACATTTCAAGGCATAATAAAAAATAGCACTCTGGGGTATTATTTTTCAAAGTTTTAGGCATGATCTTCAGCCAGTCAAATTTTTACCTCTTAGCTCCATGCTGTTCTGTTCTAAATGCTAAATTACCCTCGCTCTCTTTTTCTTTCTCTCTCTTTTTCATTAGCGTCATCTCTGTTCTTAGGTATATGCTGGGCTTTCCACGGTTTAACACAAACACAATTATCTCTCAGGTAGAGCAGGGATTGTATTGTTGTTTCGTTTGTAGCCAGGGTTTGTCACACACTACTATGCATCAGAACAACAACAACAACAACAACAACAACAACAAATATATATATATATAATTTCTTAAACTCTGATTCAGCTACCTGCTTGCTTCTTGACTTCTTGTGGTCAGTTGTATTTAGTCATTTCTGGGTTTAATTTCTATGAATGCAGTGATCAATTTCTCATTTAATTCAGGCCTGTGGTTGTCTTATTCTAGTTTAAAATTTCCTATTCCTCCCCCAGTTTCTGGGTTGTTCTACATTTCAGGTAGACTCTGCACCACTTCTCACATGCTGTCGCCACTGGTGAGCTTCTTGTCTTTGCTTGGCACAAGCGATACCTACAGATGGCTTGGGTGACGGCTCCCTCCGGGAAGCAGCTTTATCTCTCTAAACCTTACTAGTGATCCAGCCTACAGCTTTTAACAAAGTATTTGCCTGGTTGAGCCACAAATGAATAAGCAACCTCATTCAAAGGGCCGCCTTCCCTTCTACCAGTGTGTCTGGGTCCCTCTACTGCTCTCATGCTGTCCTTGGGGCTTCTGCATGCATGCCCCATTTGAGAATCCCAGACAAGAACCCAAGTAGAGTGTCCTCTTCTCTTATTTTTCCTCATACTTCAGGGGCACCTCTGGTATCGTTTCAAGTTTTTACTGTACTTGAATAAAGAGGACTTGCAGATTACTCAGTTTGAAGGAGCAGGATGGATACATGTGTAAAGGTTCTCCAGTAGGATGAACATCCCCAACCCAGTCCCTGCTAAATAAAAGTGCACAGAACTTTCTTTCCTTCTTTCCTTTCCCATTCTTCCTTTTTTCCTTCGTTTTCAAAAAAAAAAAAAAAAGGAAGAAGAGTAGATTAGCAGCAAGACTGCATATTTACTTCTGTAGCTATCTGATTTTTATCACGTTTCTACCCAAATAAACCAGGTCAGAAACAACAACAATGAACAAACAAAACAAACAAAAAAACTCTAATCCAGTAAGCTTAGTTTGAATCATATTTAAATCTTTTTAGGTGACCAGTAAGGCAATACTGGATAAATTTCAGAACTTACTCCACCCATCTACTCTCTCCCAGACGGGATCTGGGAGTAACGCTTCAGGGGCTTGGTCTTTGGGAAAGAGACAAAAGTCTCTGAGTCCTGCAGTACCCACCTTCCGCCATCCCCACCCCTCCATCCCTGGTTTCCCTCTGAAGTATCGACTGCTGTGGTGTGAGTGGTCCTACGTAGATTTTCCCTGCTAAGCCACCAGCCAGGGGCCAGCTTCATTTCTCTAAATGAAAGAAATTTATCCCCTACTCCATCTACCTGATCTCCTGCCTCTTCTGCTCTGTCTCCTGTCACCACATTAATCCACTAGGTCTGTAGGTGGTGGTGGGTATTACTCTATTTCTTTTTGTTGGAATGTTCCTCAGGTAAGATTCAGCAATCACATTCTCCAGACCTTTGCTTCGCATGTTAAATAGATAGATAAAAGAATTTCTCTTGAAACAGTCTTGCTTTTAAACTGCCCATCATGGTAGAGTCTCAAAAATTCTATATTTGGTGGCAAAACTTGAATATTAACTCTTTCTTCCTTTGGTGGAATAATCCTAATACTGCCTTGAGTTGATCTGCCCCAACCTGTATGCCCACTTGAGCATGGACACTTTTGTTTATTTATTTATTTATTTTTTAATTTTAAGATTTATTTATTTGGCAGAGAGAGACACAGCGAGAAAGGGAACTAAGCAGAGGGAATAAGAGAGGGAGAAGCAGGCTTCCCACTGAGCAGGGAATCCAATGCAGGGCTGGATCTCAGGAGGCGAGAATTGTAAACTGAGCTAGAGGGAGACACTTAACAAATGAGCCACTCAAGTGCCCCAAGCTTGGACACTTTTAAAAAGAATTATCCAAGATGTGGAAGTATTATCTAAGATGTGGATATAGGCTACAGAGATTTTTAGATGTCCTGTCAGTCTAATGCTGAGCACTGAGGAGAGCATATAACATGACTGAGAAATAACTTGTTTTCTAGGAGTGGTTGTCTTCATCAAACTATCTTTTGGGGAGCCTGGGTGGCTCAGTGGGTTAAAGCCTCTGCCTTTGGCTCAGGTCATGATCTCAGGGTCCTGGGATCGAGGCCTGCATTGGGCTCTCTGCTCGAGTGGGAGCCTGCTTCCTCCTCTCTCTCTCTGCCTACTTGTGATCTCTCTCTCTCTGTGTCAAATAAATAAAATCTTAAAAAAAAAAAAAAAAACACTATCTTTTGCTATTGGTTAGCATATTTTAAAGCTCTGTAAGGGCAGAGGTTAATGTGTAGAAAACTGGTATAATGAAATTGTTTCTTGAATGAGTACACTACAACTGATCCTTGTTCAACAGTAATGTAGAAATTCTATCTAGAGGAAAAAGTAACTGCAAATGTCAGCGTTTATTTTCATGCATGACGTTAATCAGTTTTGTATCTAGTTGCAAATTATTTTCAGCGTTACTGTGACTGACAGACTACATAAATCTTCATTTCTTGAAATCTGTTTTGAACTACGTTTAACATCTTACTGGTTCCCTTTTTAATGAACTGAGGAAAATCTTTGACACTTGTTTGTTGATAACCTTTTGAAAAGTGTGCTTTAAGAATATTTACAATAGGGGAATGAAGGTAGATGGAAAAGTAGGGAAAGAGACCTTTAAAGATACATCTTTACCCTTTTGGGGGATGCATGTTTATCTTTCACTTAAATTGCACTTAGAGGTAAGTTACAGAATAGAAAAAAAAACATCTTTAGGGCAACATACAGGCTACACTAGAGCGCTTCAAAATATGTGGAAGTAGGTCATATTCATGGCACTGACGAATCTTAAAAAACACAGAATTTTCATCACTCTTATTTGGCATAAAATTCAAAGCAAAACTTTTTTGTTCAGCCAAACATAATGCATAAGTGTCTAAGATACTGAATTTCAACCATAGATGATCAGAGAGCAAGAGGACATTTTGGTGTTTACACTTGATGTTATTGATGAAATTATTCATTATGCATGAAATTATTTTTTAATAAGATGTTAATTAAGATCTTTATCCCCTCGTTTGTGTGAAATTGTGATTTCAGGTGCTGTGAGGTAGATGGGCGTGTGTGATGTTTAGCACATACTCATATCCCATCTGCTCTGTGACACCCCTTTTCCTGTCATTCCCATGCTCTAAGTCTGTTGCCTTAACTCAAGGTTTCTGTTTATTACTACGAATAATTTCTCTGCCTGCTTATTTGTTCTTCAGCCTGCCACTTTCATTTTATATCTACCTCTCTGGTCACTACGGTTGCAAGATGATGGATTGAACACATTACAGCCTGTCTCCCTTATGTTCCTGGTCCCTAAAAAGGGTTTAAGAAATGACAATAAATCCCACATTACAGCAAAAGAAAGATAATTCATTGGCCCACACATTGTGAGAATCCTTGGAGGTCCAAACTAGTTGAAGGAGAATTAAAGATGGAAACAACCATTGAGAATATTGAAAAATTATTGCTGCAAAAAGAAATAGCACCGGGGAATGCGGCAAATCTGGAAGCGTTGGTGCCACAGCAGGAGCAGCCGTATCTCTCTTCTCGCCTGTTAACTACTACCTCACTGAGGTCTATGTGGCAAATATGAGGGGGTCTAGATGCAGGAAGTACTAGAGTTAGAATTAGATACATGTGCATGAAGCACCTCTTTAAAAATTAATTTATCAGGGGCACCTGGGTGGCTCAGTCATTAAGCATCTGCCTTCAGCTCTGGTCATGATTCCAGGGTCCTGGAATCGAGCCCCGCATTGGGCTCCCTGCTCATCACGGAATCTGTTTCTTTCTCTCCCTCTGTGTGCTTGCTCTCTTTCTCTCTCTCTGTCTCAAACAAATAAATCTTAAAAAAAAAATAAAAATTAGTTTATCATCCATTATATATGTAGACATTAGGTCTATATGCCCCAGTGAGTTTATATTCCTTACATAGCATAGTAAATTCAATTGTATTCAACTCCTTTCCTCCCAACGTAGGGCAAAGACAGGTGAGATGTAAAAAAAGATAAAATGAAACATGGTCCAGAAGGGTAGAACAGTGGGTAGCAATAAAACTCTCCCCTTTTTATTGCTCCTGACTTGAAACTCAGCTATAGTAAAATAAAGAGGAACTAAAATTTAATTTTGCTTCTGTTTTGAAATTTTTATTTTATTATGTTTACTATTACCATTTATAGAGATGTGGAAGGTAGGTTTTTGCCATTTAAATATTGGTTACCTTAAAATTTTATAAGAGCATTTTAAATCAACACAATGTAATTTTCACTGAGCCATAACTGAAACTCGGAGTAATAGTTCGAGTTAATCAACACCTCCCCCAATCCCCAATTATCACCACTTCAGAAAACAGGTATCTTTCCATAATACAGTATGTTCACTGAGTTGGAGCTAAGAAACAAAGTAGCAAATCTGAAGAGTTAATCAATAGTCCCTGTCTGAATCCCAAATTATCTTCATTATTTCAATAAGATTCCTCAGTGTGCTCTTGGCAAATGAGTCATCCTATGCCTCTAGAATATTCTAAAAGCTCATGAATTGCTATGAAATGCTTATTGTAGACACTTTAAACAGATGTACAGAAATAACTATGATA
Organism: Spilogale gracilis; assembly: GCA_004023965.1. NCBI lineage: Eukaryota > Metazoa > Chordata > Mammalia > Carnivora > Mephitidae > Spilogale > Spilogale gracilis. The sequence goes on from PITA01015473.1 coordinate 16,756, forward strand.
AACCAGCAATCTATGATGAATGACCTTTCAGATTCAGCACAAATGACTGGCTAGTGCATGTAAGAAAACACACGTTCCTAAGGAGCTCAAATTGGAGATGCTGAACGACTTAGGATCATCCAGTAGAGAAGATTGAGCTGGCATTAATTTTAGAAGCTTGTTGGTATAATTCTTCAATTATTGAATAAATAAACTGAAATTCAAGGTAATTAAGTGCTATGTGGAATTTTTGCAGTTGGTGGCAGACTCAAGACTAAAACCAAGATTTTCTATCAATCCTGTGTTTTCTCACAATATTACACTAAATCATGACAGAAAAGTGACTGATGAGCTATGATTATTTAATCCAATTCCCCTTGGTTTGAAAACACCAATTCAATATTTTATTTAAGCCAACTGATACTGAAGGGAACAAATCCAAACTCAAAAATATTGAAGGAAGTTACCATTCAATCCATTATGCACTTAGTAAATATATCTAGAAAGTATGCTAGATATTACTAAGCAATTCATTGTCTCCAGAGACATGAAGTCTGTGTGTTACACTTTCTGGTTAATAGGACCAACTGTGGCAAGTAGATAGGTATGTGCATATTTCCTGAAGTCTTCATTAAAGCAGTACAGCAACTGCCAAATAAATATTCTGAGAGCAAGGAGTTCTAATTTCAAAGGAAGTTTATTGACTTCGATTCAGTTTCTTACAGGAAAACCCTGGGGAAGGTGTATTTAAGAATCTGGTGGGTGAAGAAAATCATAGAACTGAAACAGAGGTGGAAATTCAAGAGGTTGAAGAGAAATAAGATTACAAAGTTATTCTAAGAAATAGTAGAACTTTATACTCTCTTTAAACTTTTGCCCAGGTCTGGTCATGTTAAAAACAGTTGACAATTACCTAAAAAAATGTCTGTTACTCTTATTGGATCATAAGAGGTAAAGCTTACTCTCTTTAGAAGCTGCTTCTGACATTATGTTTGTGAGTCTTGTGAGGACTGGGATGACCTACAGATCCAAAACTCTGGACTGAAAATGAAGGCTGCCTCTGTCAACATCACTTTATTATTTATTCTAGAAAATTGTTTCCCAGGAAACTGAGGATATAAACCAGTAAATATAAATAGCTTCATTGTTTGCTTCAGGATCTTCTCCCAAATTCAATTATCTAAAAGGAATATCCTTGGGGCACCTGGGTGGCTCAGTAGGTTAAATGTCTGCCTTCAGCTCAGGTTATGATCTCAGGGTCCCAGGATCGAGTCCCACATTGGGCTCCCTCTGCTCAGTAGGCAGTTTGCTTCTCCCTCTGTCCCTCCCCTCACTTGTGCTCTCTCTCTCTTACAAATAAATAAATAACATATTTTTTAAATGAATAATAAATAAAAGTAATAAGTCCTTTCTGATAATCGCTCCATAGGCATCAGTAAACTATAGCTGCCTGACTGAACTGTGCACTAAGTTTCCCTTGATGTGATCTCATTTCACATGACTGTTATGGAGCCAGGTAAGGAATAATTCCATCCCTAATTCCAAATGTGAATGTAGGTGGGGAGGGTAATCCCTTCACCCTAGGCATTTCCCTGAACCTACAAAATGAGCGCTGTACTTCCAGGCAGAGAGAGGTGACAGTGGCACATGTCTAACCAACTGTGTTTTATGTTCCTTCTCTCCACATCCCTACAAGAATATGGGATGGCTTCACTGGCATGTGACCTACGCAGTTGTACAGGGCTCCACACGTGGTTCAGTAACCTGTTGTCACCGTCTTGATATTTGTAATGACTTCTGATCAAGGAACTCTACATTTTCATTCTGTAAATTGTATAGCTGGCCCTAGGCGGGCTTCTTTCTCTCTCTCTCTCTCTCTCTCTTTTTTGTAGACACCATGCCCCTTATGTAGAGCCTTATAATTCAGGGTCAAATTTAAGATAAAGAATTCCCTAAAATTCTCTCTTGACAATCCTATCTTTCTAGCTGCAAAGTATTGCTATCTCATTGAAGAATCAAAAATCTAGGTATAGGTAATGAAATTTGAACAACTTTCCTTTTGAAGCCACTTTTTCATAATTTTACTCTCTAGCTGATGCACAGCAGGAGAAATCTGGGGCTATTTAAGAAAAATGCCAGGTACATAGAAATTCAAAATAGAAAATCATACTAGTATAGGCTTAATTTTATATAATTGGATTAAATTTTGGTAGTAAATATGAAAGTTTCATATTTTATAACAAACACAGATTAATAAAAATAAAATAAATGCTATAAAAGAATTATGAAAATGTATACGAATAGCCCATCAATATGTAAAATAGTGAAGCTTAATTTAAAAAAAAAAGAAAGGCAAATACAAGAAGATATTTTATTTGCCAATCAATTGTAAAATAATTTTAAGGTGTAAATGTCCCTTCAAGATTACCAACATCCATTCTCATCTGTTGTTGCTGGTGGAACTGACTACAACATGCATAAATAACCCAAACTTTCATGTCATTTATTCAATTTCTTCCAGTAATCTCACTTGAAGTAATTCACCAGACAGATAGGTGCTGCCAAACAGTTATATATAAAAATATTCACAGCAATATTATCCACAGTGCAGAGAGCATGACATTAGACATGTAGAAATAATCAGATGCAGTCCACAACTTATATATAAAGATGTTCACTGTAGTGTTATTCACAATAAAGGCAGTTCCTACCTTTGTGTATAATACTTTCTTGAAAATATGCATGTATTCTGAATGTCAGTAGGATAAAAAACAGACTTACATAGAATAAAGAGGTTTCTATTCCACAAGAACCAGAAATACCATAAATCTCTAATAAAATCTGCCAAAGTTACAATTTCAGTGAAATACTTCCAAGTATCCTGTTTTATATTCTACTTTGTTCCACTTTTATCTTGAAAATGATACTTTTTCTTATTAGTATCTGTGGTTGTTTCATTCTTACATTTGCACATAATAAAAAAGGAGTTCTGAAATACAATAAAGTCCTCAATTATTTGCACAAATTTGAAGAACCAAAATCGAACAGGCTAATGCTTTTGTTCCTTATCTGATTTACTCATATTAAGAATTCAGTTCAACATGTGAGAGGTGTTTTAGGGAAAATAGCACATATTTTATGAGAGTTTGGGTTTTTGACAATGAAATATTTAAGTCAAAACAGCCCCTGGTTAAAAAAAAAATACAAATACTCAAAGTATTCAATGTAACTTTTGAAATAGGAGAATTATAGTTTAGAGGAAAGCCTTTCAATTCCCTGGAATCATGAAAGTGCTATTCCAGGTAGAAAACATTTCAGTTTGTGGGTTTTCAGGACATGTACAAACGTGGCTATTTTAGGAGCAATTAGACTGTAGGAAAAGAAAAAGTTTTCCTCGACACTTTAGGATTCCTGGCTTAGTCTGAAAATTAAACTGACAATTTCACAAGAGAAGAGAATATACATTTATTTAATACAGGTTTATATGACACAAGAGCCTTCATAAGGAAATTAAAACCTGAAGAAATAGACCTGAGTATTTTTATGTTACATGTGAAGAAGAGGGGACTGTCCTATAGCAATATGATAGGTAAGACAGTATGAGGTAAGTGGAGTAGACTGGGAAATGTAGCAAGACTTGTTTGTTCAGATTCTTCTTGGTGCTTTTTTGTCTTCACAAACAAGGATGCTCCTTTCCTCTGGGTATTAGAAGGGCACCCCTCACCTGAGGGTTTTATGACCTGTCTTAGGAAATAAGGGATAGAGAGGTCAGAAGGAACTTTCTGCTTCTGCTATTTTCTAAAATGTCTTCAGCTTAAAATGTTTAATATGCCCAGGTACCATATTTTGGGATAGTGTGCCCTGAACTCCATCAGAACATCATTCCAATGATGAGTGGGCCTGGCAGTTCATGATCATGGAAGAGACAACATTCACATTCTACAACTTCCCTTCTGTACCCCTTTGAGTAGAGTCACAGGTTAGGTATGTTATTGGGCTGGCATTCTCATGTTTCAAGTTATTGGGCCAGAGTTAAGGCAGATTTTTTTTCCTCTGGGGTCTGATAAAAAAATTATATCTATCTATCTATCTATCTATCTATCTATCTATCTATCTATCTATCATCTATCTATCTATCTATCATCTATCTATCATCTATCTCTTTGTATTAAAAGCATGCATTAATAATAATTGAGTATAGATAAGAAGATAAATTATAAATATGTTGTAAATTACTGGATGTTTTCCTTGACATTTCTATTTCCAGGATGTTAATAAAAATGTCATGCTCTTATATATTCCCTTAACACTTCTTGTTATAAACAATACTATCAACTTTCTATAAATGTTTATAGTTCTTCTGATTTATTGTAAGCTCCTTAAGGACAGAGAATTTGACTGTGATTTTCTGTTTAATTCTTAGCACCTAAAAGAGTAAGGGGCACATACATTGTTTTTGATAAATAGATATTAAATACACAAATAAGTAAGTAAACATTTGTTGACCAAATGAGTTATTGAGCTCCAGCTGGGAACTTCTGGCAATCTGCTTAAGAGCAAACATTGTGGTCTAAGACTGGTCACGATCCAACTCATGAATTTGCCATAATCAGCCCTCATGCCCCAAGTATTATATTTCAGTCAGGCCAAATTAACCAACAAATACATAATTCTCAAAATGAGACAAACACATTCAGATTTTTTTCTTTTATGTGTGCATGGAGCTGACTGACAAAAAAATATAATAGAAAATAATTATTTAATAAATGTTGAGCTGCATAGAAATGTAAGGAAGGAAAAGGTTTTCCTCTACCTTCTTGTGTTTTTTTTTTTCTTTTTTATCAATGGGTATGTGAATTAATTTGACAAGAGATAGGTTAACAGAAGGAAAAAAAAACATATAAATTGTATTATATTTTTTTATGTATAGAGGGAATTCACAGAAAAGTAATGAAAAACACAAAGAATCGTTAGACTAGATGACCTGTATACCATTTTAACAAAGGGATATAAATTGTGGTAGAGTAACTAGGAAATATATGGTAAATGAATGTTTCTTAGTAAGGTTTTTAGTGAAAACACATCCCAGAGTCATCTTCAGTCTTGTTGGTATGGAAGGGGTAACATTTTCACAAATGGAAATTTATGTCACATTCCCAAAGGGAAATGTAAGCCCTACCTTTAGGCAGAAATGGGTAGAGCAAAGAATCTTCCTATGTGTACTATTTCTCAATTGCCCTCACCTTAAAAATAATTCTTATGCCAAAGTAGCATCATTTTGGAGTGGGTTATTCTGTCTATTTAAAATTCCCCTTTTGTGAACACCTTAGCATTTGCTAGTATTATATTTGCAGTAGATTGGGGTCAGTCCCACATCCTGCAAAAGAAATTATGATGACAGGGACATTATACCTTAGCTTCCCAAATCTCTCATTTATTTCTTTAGCATACTTGTTTACACTTGGTTTCCATCATCCAAAAGAAAATAATAGATATTAACTATTCCTAAAGTCTATTCTGGAGAAGTTCTGGGGAAAAAAAAAAAAAAAAAAGTTTAAGTCATTTTCATGGACATATGAAGTGAGAAATGATTTGAAAATAAAATAAAATTATACCTCTAAGCTATATTGGTATATTTTTCTCTAAGCCTTACTATCTCAGTGTGCTTCATTTATTTCTTGAAAATTAAATTTCTTGAAGGAGAATGTCATTCTAGGCCTTCTTCAGTTGGCCTCCGATATTTGCATATAACTGCCATCAGTGACTATGGGTTTTGCTTAGCAATTAATCAGTGTCAGGATGCCTTCTATTGTAGAAAGTAATTCACATGCAGATAGTTTCCTTAACTTTCCTCATTGAATTCCGACCCCCAAATAATAATAATAAAAAGTATGAAGCATCTGGATTTTTGACATACTTTGTCTCAAAAACTGAAGCAATAATGTTTTCGTTGAAGAGATGTAAAACACCTGGGGTGTAAACATTTAATTGAAGCTTGTGTTTTTTGAAAGAACAGAAATGAATTTGTACTTTGTCATAATTCATTTCCCTGAAGATGCAGTTGCTCCACAGAAATCAGACAATAGAACTGTTGCCTCATTTGATTTTTAGCCAAATGATCAGATTGAAAAATATCTAACAAATATTAATGAGATTGTAATGAAAATAATGAAAATACATATAAAAACTATCTTGTGATAAATGTATATTGCATTCAACAAAAGCATATATTGTGAATATAATTTTTACTTTTACTTTTTTCAGTCTATAGTATCACCTGGTGATATTTAAAGCCAAGTGTGCCCAGAATAATCTTGTCTTATTGAATTTGGAAGAATGCAGATTGTGTTATTAAATTCTCTTACATACAAATAAAACATGTAATGGCAAAAAACATTTTAATTGGTTAAATGTAGAAAACTCCAGGATGGTAGTCTTGGTAAATCATACATTTTAGAGAAGGAGACTCTCACATTTTATATTAAAAAAATAAATAACTGGAATTGTCAATCTTCTTTTCTATCTCCCTTGTCCATGACACTAAATGGAAACTACAGAATTATACACAAAATTTTTGTACACAAAAATTTAACATCACATGTCCATGAAATAATGCATTTTTTCATCTTTATTTCTGATGAGTACTTAGAATATGTACAGGAGAATTTCTTAAATGTAAAATTATGACATAGAAATATAAATTAAATACATATCACAGATCTTATTTAGCACAATAATTATGAGGGAACTGGCAAAGTATCAAAAATGGTTCAAAGGAGAATTTGCAAAACACACTACTAAAGACAAATAAAAATACTGAAATGAAGGTAGAAATACATGCTAATTTGGCCAATATCCACAGGGCATCTCTACTGGGCAAAGTTCATTTGCATTTCTAATAATTATTTACATTATTTACAATACTATTTTTTAGTAATAATTATAATTACTACATTATTATTAGTTTTCCACAACTTACAGAATTGCAAAATACATAGAAGACTAGGAAAGACTAAAATAATTTGAATGTTCTAGACAAGGTAACAGATTAATTTTGCCCATTTCAAAGTCTTACAGTTTTTCTTGATTTATCAAATTGGAATATTGCCATCTATGTACATGTCAGGGAGCCAGAATTCCTGTCTCCTCAAAGGTCCTTCTAGCTGGACTAAGAATCAAATTGACATGGGACAGACTAATAGAGGAGAATCAAATTTAATAGTATACATACAGGGAATCCACACAGACATGGAAATTCCAAAGACAGTCAGGTAAATGAGGCATATATGTCATCCTGAACTAAGGAGAAGGGAGTAGGTGTCAGGAACTTCAGGGGAAAGGAATGTTGTTCACAGGACAATAAGAAGAACAGATATTTGGTGTTAGGGTCCATGGTCAAAGGAACGAGACTGATACAAAAGCGAAGGTCAAGCAAAGCTTTATTTTGCACCACGCACCAGAATTTCACTGGCCTGGCCAGGGTCGTTTCTAAGGACAGAATGACCCCACCTAATTTCTCAGGCTAGCTTTTATAGGGAAAACCCCCAAACCATAAGCTGATCAGGGTCACATAGCTGCCTGAGTTAATTTGCATCTCCAGTGCTCCTGGAACGGGAGGTTAAGGGCATTGGGCGTTCCCACCTGATCTGGCTTGCCTTTGTTTTCCAGGGGGTGTTTGCCCATATTTCCTGGAGCTGTTTTTCTGAGTAAACAGCAAGGTGGTGGCCTGGACATCTAAATTGGTTCTTGCATTTGGTAATCAGATTGGTTCTTACATTCCCCCCTTTTCTTTGGGAATAGGTCATATCTTTAACTATTTTGTACAAATGACATTAGGACATTTATAATGCAGGGGTCAAAGAGCAACATCAGTAATTGTAAAACTAGGGGGCCCGCACCTGCTGATACCCAAAAACAGCATTCCCCACCCAGGGCTACACAGAGCCCCCCCTTTTCCAAAAACAGCATGTCAAGCCCTCTTCCATTCTGCAGTACTACTTGACTCAGAAGCTCCCATACCATTAGGCAACAATAAAAGTAACAACAAAGTTATTGTCTTTTGAGTCTTAGCTTTAGTCCATGGTCAGCAGGGTCCATCAGCAGCAGCGTCCATCTCTGGGGGGCGTCCTCATCCTCAGCTGGTTTGATGTGACACACGTGAATCCAAGTCCTGATGCCTTCTTTTACTGCCATGCGGGTGGTCAGGATGACAGTAAATGGCCCTTTCCAGCAAGGTTCTAGGTTTCCCACCTGGTGGCAGCCCACCCAGACTAAATCTCCAGGTTGATGAGGATGTGGCTCAACCTCCATCCTAGAAATAGGTTGTGTACCGCACCCTAAGGAGGGTGAAGGGAAGGAGATCCACCCACCCACCGCCAGTCTCCAGAATTAACTTTGTCAAGGTCTCTTTAAGAGTCTGGTTCATTCCCTCTACTTGTCCGGAACTCTGGGGCCCATAGGCACAGTGTAGTTTCCAATTTGTGCCCACAGCCTTAGCCAACGCCTGTGAGACTGAACTCACAGATGCAGGGCCGTTATCTGACCCGATTGCCAGAGGCAACTCAAACCTAGGAATTATTTCCTCTAGTAGATTTTTGCCCACCACCCCTGCCGTCTCATGTTTGGTGGAGAAAGCCTTTACTCAGCCTGAAAAAGTATCTACAAAAACTAACATGTACTTGTATCCATATTTTTCCTGTTTCATTTCTGTAAAATCTACTTCCCAATAAACTCCCGGTTCCCTACCCCTCTCTCTCTTTTCTCTTCCCATCCTGGTTCCTCCTGCATTTACCACCTTACCTCCCTTAATCAGTTTGTAGAGGAATTGGGCAATCCTCAAACTGTGGCTCCGACAAAGCTACTGTTTTCTTTGCTGATACCCTTTTCCTGTTGTCTCCCCCCCACCCCCCCGCATGACTCATAGTCCTCAGTGGCTATTAGCAAGTCATTAACATACTGTAACAAAGTGACTCCCGGGTTGGAGGTCCTGTACTCAAGTAAATCTTCATGTAGAGCTTCATCAAAGATCCTGAACCCTTGGGGAAGTCTTGTCCAAGTGAGCTGGCCCTGGAATCCCTCCTGTGGGTCAGACCACTCAAAAGCAAAGAGGGGCTGAAACTCCCTTGCCAGAGGTATGCAGAAAAATGCATCCTTGAGATCCAGGATTGTACACACAGTTCTCTTGGGGCCCAGGAAGGAGAGTAGGGTATAAGGGTTGGGCACAGTCGGATGGATATCTTCAACCCGTTTGTTAACTTCCCACAAGTCCTGAATGGGTCGGTACTCCCCAGTCTTGGCCTTTTTGACGGGCAGCATGGGTGTGTTCCATGAAGACTTGCAGGGGACTAGGATCCTGTCTCCTTGGAGATGGTTAAGATGTTTTCTGATCTCTTCCCTTGCTTCCCAGGGGAGGGGGTACTGCCGGACATGAACAGCTGTAGCGGTCGCTTTTAGCTGTACTAGTACTGGAGGCTGTCCTTTGGCCAGGCCAGGAGGCTTTCCCTCTGCCCAGACTTCAGGAAACTCGACCTGCAGGGTTTGGAGAAGACCTCCCTCCTCTCTCTCCTCTGGTTTTGAGACTGGATCGTAAAGGGGGTGTTCTTCTATTGCTGCCACAAGCATCTGCACAGTGGGTTTCCCCAAAATCACAGTCATGTCTTCCTCCGAGAACTGAATGCCAGCCCATAACTTGTGGAGGAGGTATCTTCCCATCAGGTTATATAGGGCATTAGGAAGGATAGGAATCAATGTTTAACCATTCTCAAGGCCAATTTCAAAGTCCTCTCTGTTGTCCATTTATGTCTTTCTGTGCCATTTGCCCCTTGTACCCAGGTTTCCTCTTCAGATAGTTTTCCCATAGGCCTTAGCAATGATGAAAATTGAGCTCCCATGTCCACCAAAAAGTCAGTGGATTTCCCCTCCACCTTAACTCTAACCCAAGGTTCAGGGAGGGGTTCCCAACCACAGCCCCTTCAGTCCTTGGTGGCCAGTATTGCCGTTTTCTTCTTAGGACATTCCCTGGCCCAGTGTCCTCTCTCCTTGCAGTAGGCACACTGATCTGAATCTAAGTCTACCCGCTTACTTTCTCTGCATTTAAGCTTTTCCTTCCATTGACCATCTCCTACCTGCCTCTTCCCTTTCCACTGTCCTCTTCCCGCTTCATATAATGTCAAAACCTTAACTATTTTCCTAGTCTGCCTTTCATCCTCTTGTGCATCCCTGTTGTTAAACACCTTTTCTGCTATGCCCACTAATTCAGTCAAATTTTTCCCGTCAAGCGCCTCAATTTTCTGTAGTTTCTTTCTTATGTCTGGGGCTGACTGGCTAGCAAAGGCCAGGTTAATTGCCTTCTGGTTTTCGGGTGCCTCAGGGTCGATCGGGCTGTACATTTTATAGGCTTCAATAAGCCTTTCCAGAAAAGCCCCTGGGGACTCATCCTTACTTTGAGTCACTGCACTGATCTTGGATAAACTTATGGGCCTCCTTGCAGCTGCCCAGAGTCCCCCCTGACAGAGCCTGGTGGTAAAAATGGAGACTCTCCTTACCTTCACAGGTGTTTGGGTCCCATGCAGGGGTTCCTTTGGACAGTAGTCTTCTATTTTCTCGGGTGCCTCGACCAATCCTTTCAATTACCACCTTATATGTCTCCCTCATAATGCGATCCCTCTCCTCCACATTAAAGAGGGCCATAAGAAGTTGTTGGATGTCTACCCGGGTGGGCTGGTGAGTAAAGAAGACAGTTTCCAAGATACTAATCAAATCCTGACGGTGGGCAGAGAAAGGCTTATGCTGGGCTTTCCAGTTATAAATGTCAGAAGAGGAGAAAGGAATATAGGCTAAGTGGGGATGCCCCCGCCTGTCTAGTGGAGCCACCTCACGGAGAGGCAGAATTGGTGTCATTGGAACTGGAGTGGTAGAGGGAGGCAAAGGGGGGTAGAGGGATGGGGAAGGATCAGGGCAGTCTTTCTGCTCAGCGGGCCCATAGGCAAATCCCGACTGCATATGAGGTAGACTAGTAAGGGTGTCTCGGTCTCGGAACTGGGAGTTAGGTCCAGGAGATAGATGGGGGAGGAGGAGAGTCCCAATCCTCCACATTTGATGGAGGTAGAAGGGTCTTCTCAGATTCCCTCCCATCTTTGTTCCCTGGTTTTGGAGATCTGACCTACCTTAAAGGGAGAGAAATGGTTTTGTTAGCGGAGGGAAGATGAGGTTTTAGCCACAATGATGGCTCTTCCACCAGGTATCACCAGGCTACAATGTATAGTATTTGGTCTCAGTGGAAATCAGACCTTACTCTGGGTAGAGCAGATCTGGGCCAAGTCAAACTTTCCCTCCGGCAGCCATCCTATAAAGAAAGTGGGCCACTCGAACTGGCAGAGTGTTTTTAGACTTCCCAGATAAACTTTGTCACCCGACTGGGTGGCTCTACCTTGGAAATCCTTAAAATGCTGGAGAACAAGATCTAGGAGTGTTACAGGTCCCTTACTCCCTGTCTGCCCCATCTCTTCATACATAACAAACAACACAAGAGGTGACAGGAGAACAAGACAAAGACAACCACAAACATGGTCATCTAGGGAGACAAGAAATAAACAGAAGGACAAAACAAGACAACCACAAACATGGTCACCCAGGGGGACTCAGACTCCCTGGCAAACAGCCTCGGCTAGGGGGATTCAAATCCCCTGGTGACCACAGATGGAGAGATGGGGCATCTCTGCATCCACTCCAGCTCTGGGGAAGTATACTGTGTCCAGTTTCTCCCCCAGTGGGCGACTCCCCTGGAGTTCTGCAAATAGAAGAGAATCTAGAGATCTTATCAAATCTTTTACCTTACCTCTGGAGACTTTTCCCCAAAATTCTGATACTGGCTCAGTCCTCGTCATTTGATCCCAGAAATGAGTCCCCAAATGTTAGGGTCCATAGTCAAAGGAACGAGACTGATACAAAAGCAAAGGTCAAGCAAAGCTTTATTTTGCCAAGCATCAGAATTTCACTGGCTGGGCCAGGGTCACCTCTAATGACAGAACGACCCCACCTAATTTCTCAGGCTAGCTTTTATAGGGGAAACCCCCAAAACACAAGCTGACCAGGATCACGTAGCTGCCTGAGTTAATTTGCATCTCCATTGCTCCTGGAACTGGGAGGTTAAGGGCATTTGGTCATTCCCACCTGGTCTGGCTCACCTTTGTTTTCCAGGGGTTGGTTGCCCATATGTCCTGGAGCTGTTTTTCTGAGTAAACAGCAAGGTGGCGGCCTGGACATCTAAATAGGTCCTTGCATTTGGTAATCAGATGTTTGTCTGACTTTTTGTGACAAAAAATCTCTGTTAATTGGGGTGCCTAGGTGGCTCAGTCATTAAGTGTCTGCCTTCTGCTCAGATCATGATCCTGGAGTCCCTAGATTGAGTCCGGCATTGGGGTCCCTGCTCTGTGGGAAGCCTGCTTCTCCTCTCTCAGTCCCCCTGCTTGTGTTCCCTCTCTAACTGTGTTTCTCTCTGTCAAATAGATAAAATATTAAAAAAACAAAACAAAACAAAACAAAAAAAAACCTCTGCTAATAGAAAGATCCCCAATTTAGATTCTTCTGTGTAGTTAAGGGAGGGACAAAAGCATCTTTTGAGACTGTAGGGTCTTGATTGCCTTCAGCTCAGAATAATCTTCATACCAGCTCTCAGCCTCTATAGTACAATAAGTAACTGCAATTAATCTGTACCAATAATAACTTAAAAATTATGATGTGAGAAACAAAGGCAAAGAAAAATTATTAAATTTCCTTATTACTTAGAGCCAATGGACAAGTCCTTTGAAAGAGACAGAGTGACATTCCTCTAGTGACTCAACTGTCTGGATGTTGAAACTTTGGAAAGGGCAAAAGGCAATCTTAGCCCCACCTTGAGGATCCTGTTAGTCTACTTTAACATATAAAAAGCCCTTTGGAAACTTCCTTTATCGCTGTCTCCCAAGATACAGATTGGCAATCACCCTCTAAGCATATGACCCATCAATATACATCTGAAGTTTTATTAGACCGTAATAAATGACCTTTTCCTAACAATAGCTAACCCCTTCAAGGCCTGGAAACCTTGCTTCCAAAATTCCTTAGAAACTATGCTATCCCTAATCCCTGTCAATTTGAAAGTATATAATGGGGCACTACTCATGACCTCAGTGCAGCTCTTTCGGCCCATGGGTTCTTCCCCGTGCTTTGATAAAACCACCAAAGATATCCCAGAAATTCTTTCTTGGCTATTAGCTCTGGACTTCACCAACATTCCAAAATTACATCATTTGGCAATCCATTTGGAACCCCTTTCACTCTAGAGAGCTTTCTTTCTGTGCTCACCTTATTTAACAAATAGTCACTTAACCCTTTTGTGTCCACAAGATTCATTCTTTGGACCCGTGAAGACAAGGACCTTGCAAGCCTGAAACACATCCCACTTTGCACAATCACTTAGGTAGGTGTTTAGTCTTCCTCTATAATAATTTTTAATGTAATATGAGAGAATACTATGAGTTCTGTTAGGGATAAATTAAATTAAGTGTTCCTAACATGATAAAGTATGGGATTCTGCAAGTGTATGAACAAATTTATTTTGTGATTTATGATGCTGTTTATACATAGTTGAGTTTATATGTAAACTATCATGTGAATTTCCCTGTGAAATTTTGCGAAGTGGTAGACTCGGTTTATTTGCCTGAATGCAAATTTCAGGGATAACTAAAGCTTTTTACCAGATTTTTAATGGGACCCCACAATTTCTCAAAGGTTAAAAACTTCTACTCCAGAGTAAAATTATTCTGACCTACTTGTCTGCTTGATATTATTTCATTCAATCTTCTGGACTATTTATAACAGAAAAGACACCAGGACTAGCACAGACACTCAAATATGCTGGCACGGCAAACCGATTTATCTGAAAATCACCCTAGGAGCTCACACTGGGTTGTCTGGACAATGAGCTATTTTGGAGAACCTTGATCTTCCCACTCACACCTCATTTCATCAAAACTGGGTGCATCACAACTGTGTTTCTGATGGGACCGATGGCTTCTTTCCTCAAGTAGGAGGAGGATCTGAACTGACCCTTACCAGAGAACTCTCAAGAAGCATTGGTGTCTTTACCCCATCTGTCCATCATGCCAGTAGTTTGACTGTTTGCCAATTACCACATAAGGAAGGAGGACAATGGGCTGATAGAAAGCCTTTCCTGGAATACAGATACTTACTACCTAAGCTTTGGAGGCCCTTGCAGGATGCCAGTCTGTGTGATGCTAAGGAGGATCAGAGGACCTGAGCCTTCTGTTCTTAACGAACCTTGGTTGCCAAGTTCCTCAGTATAACCTATTCCTATTTCTCAACCTATGCCATAGGATGCTATAGAATTTTTATTCAGTGCTAGGGAACTGCAATCGGAGATGCAAAGGGGAGATATTTTTATCAGAGCTGTTGATTGAAAAGCGATCAAACATACCTCAATCACCATGACAATATATATGTATTCTCTGATTTTCATATTTGTGAGCCTGCTGAAAAAAAAAAGTGTGAATTTAAGGGTTCAGAGATACATAAACAAGTGTGGTGAGCTTGGGGGAGGGTAGCAGGAACTAAGTGGTAGAAAGTCTACAGGGTCCTTCTGGCATGGTCCACTAGTCTGGACATCAGGACTCAGCAGCAAGGGTGAATTTAGGGAGAAGGATTTTATGGGGATATCATTGAATACATCCCGACTCAGCCTCTTTGGCAGCATGTTCGCATCACTGGCAGAAAAACTTATAAAACAAACAAACAAAAAGTAGTTTTACTTAAACTTTGGGACATTACTATTAGGAAGCAAAAATGTCCTGTCCCCTTCAAGGTCATTTTAGGTGGATGAAGAATCAAATGGACATGAAACAGATTAACAAGAGAGACTCAAAGTTAATAGTGAACCTATGGGGAATCCACACAAACATGGAAATTCCAAAGACAATGAGGCAGAGTAAGGTGTATTGTCATTGGAACTGAGGAGAAAGGGGTAGGGGTCTGGGACTTTAAAGGGAAGGAATGCAATTCACAGGAAGATGAGAAAGAGGAAATGGTAAATAAATGTTTGCTAGGACACTCAAAAACAATGGGACACAGAGGACTTTGAACAAACAGGTCTTACTAGGTTCCACCCTGTCTCCCATACCTAGTTTACAACATAATGTAGTTATCTGTGCCGATGGCTCCCTTCCTGGTGCGGGCCCTCTAATTTTTTTCTTTTTTTTTTTTGTACTTGAGGGGGAGGTAAGGAGTTTTGATTGCTTTTTAACTCAAAATAATCTTCATGCCAAAAAGGCCCATCTTGGCGCAGCCCGCCCTTGTCCCCAACATAACTCTGATGCAGTGACCCTACAAAAAGAATGGATCATAAATTGATAGGAGACTTTTTTCTTCCAATGCTAGAAAATTATGCATAGGTTGTCTAGAGCATTAGAAGGCATTTGTCAAATGCCTGAGATGAGTGACATTTGTGAGAACTGCAGACAGCAGAAAGAGACCAGTCACAAGATGAAAAGCAGTACAAGGGAGCACCTGGAGCAGCCCAAGAGCAGCGAGAGAGCAAGTGTCTGGGCTGTTCAATAACAGAACGCTGCCTGTTCAAGCTAGTGATGTCAAGAATTTCAAGGGCAATAACATAATTTGACCTGCCTATCCAGAAATAGTTTGCATGCATCATCATATGAACATATGTATAGATTTTGACATCAAATTACTTATTACAACATAAATGGCATAATCCTTATTGTATACATGCAACATTTTCACTTCTTGGATGTATCTTAGATACCTTTCCAAATCAGTATCTTTGCATTAGTAAACTCTAGACTCACAGAGCTTTAGTTTGAAGCCTGAGTTCTCAACATACTGAGAATACCCTCACTTTGGGCTTTGCACTTGTGGCTTTCTTAGCCTGGAAGGCCCTTTCTGCATTTATATGATTTATATCATTCTTTGAAACATATCTTTCCTCAAATATCATGAGGTCCCATTTTTAATACAGTCCTCTGTTCTTCTCTGCCCCACTTTTTCTCCCACTGCTTCTTTTTTCTTGATAGCACTTAGCATTACTCACCCTATCATTATGCATTTATCTTTTTTTGGTCTACTTTTCTTATTAAAATGTGAGCTCTAGGAAATAAAGATTTTATAGGCTTTATTATCACCATATTCTCCAAGGCCTAATATAAAACAGGTACTAGGGGAGCCTGGGTGGCTCAGATGGTTAAGTGTCTGCCTTCTGCTCAGATCCTGATCCCAGGGTCCTGGGATTGAGCCCCACTGGGGCTCCCTGCTTCTCCTTCTCCCTCTGTGCCTTCCCACTGCTTATGCTTTCTCTCTGTGTGTCTCTCTCAAATAAATAAATAAAATCTTAAAAAAAAAAATCTGTTCTTTGTTTGAACCATTGCATTCCAAAAGGAAGTTTCCAAATTTATGTATATTTTAATGAAGATGATGTTAATGTTTTGTCCATGTGATCATGAAATTTCTGTCATTATAAAAACTTCTAATAAATTATGAGTTATTTATATCTATAAATATTTTTGGAGGCTTAGCCTAAAGTTCTGAGCAAAGGGACCTCTGGAGTGTTTACTGAAGTGCCATAAATGTGCTCTCTGATTTAACAATATTTCACAAAATATTTAGGCAAAAATCGAAGAAGAGTTTAAAGACTGTACGTCACCTTAAAGACCAAAGATCACTCAAGAAATAAACATGTTTTATTTATTTTTTAAAACATGTTTTATTTATTTTTTAAAATTTTTATTTATTTATTTGGGAGAGGTACAGAAGAAAAGGGAGAAAAAAAATCTCAAACTGAATCCCCACTGAGTGCAAACGCCAATGCATGGCTCCAACCCAGGATCCTGAGATCATGACCTGAGTCAGATGCTTAATAGACTAAGCCATCCAGGTGCCCAAGAAATAAACATATTTTAAATTCAGGATATACACATCATGTTTATGGACTCTAGCTCATTGAAAGGGACAGCAGGAGTCACTGTAATCCCTTCTTGAAGACAAGACATGCCCTAACAATGTCACTACAGAGATGACTGAATGCTGCTCTAAATACTGAAAACATTTGAGCAATAATGATGGTTCAAGAGATTACAATTAGTATTTCTCAATGGAATAGAGTACAGGTAAGGTGTTAACTTGTGTAAACAAAGTATGAAATGTGTTATAATAACTTTAATTGCTATCACTTTTCTAGTGAACCTTTTCAAAACATACTTGAGAAGTCATGCCAATGTATATTATTCAATTGTTTGGAAAGCATTGTAAAACACTACTTATGAAAAGCATGTAAAATAAATGAAATACATATTACATATATTTGATTATTTCCCCACTTTCGTGTAGGCAAGCTAAGAGTGTTTGTGCAAGGCTGTTTCTCTGTGGGATATTGTTTAAAATTCAGAATGGGGGCTCCTGGTTGGCTCAGTTGGTTAAGCAACTGCCTTCGGCTCAGGTCATGATCCCAGAGACCCGGGATTGAGCCCTACATCGGGCTCCCTGCTCGGTGGGAAGCCTGCTTCTCCCTCTCTCACTCCCCCTGCTTGTGTTCCTTCTCTGGCTGTGTTTCTCTCTGTCAAATGAATAAAATCTTAAAAAAAAAAAAATTCAGAATGGACTGGGGCACCTGGGTGTCTCGGAAGGTTAAGCCTCTGCCTTCAGCTCAGGTCATGATCTCAGAGTCCTGGGATTGAGCCCCACGTTGGGCTCTCTGCTTAGCAGGGAGTCGGTTTCCCCCTCCTTCTCTGCTTGCCGCTCTGCCCTGCCTACCTGTGATCTCTTTCTCTCTCTGTGTCAAATAAATAAATAAAATACTTTTAAAAATTCAGAACGGACTTACATTATCTGTTACTCATTATCCATGAAATTTATTTCAATTCAAACAAGCACAAGATTTATTTATTTATTTATTTATTTATTTATTTATTTATTTATTTATTTAGCTGACAGTGTTAAAATAATGTTTAACAGTATTGAATGCATAGAAAGGCTTGGTACAATTTCAGGAAACTTCCTATCTATATATCTGTGTCTACTTTTGTGTGTGTATGTAGTATAAGCTTAGCTCAATATGGAGCTAAGAACAAGGAC
This sequence comes from Spilogale gracilis, assembly GCA_004023965.1. Lineage (NCBI taxonomy): Eukaryota > Metazoa > Chordata > Mammalia > Carnivora > Mephitidae > Spilogale > Spilogale gracilis. The sequence goes on from PITA01015473.1 coordinate 34,873, forward strand.
GAAACAACTCTTGCATCTTCCTCTTCCTTTTTATCCTCATTGCCATCCTCTTCGTTCAAGCCCTGATTATGTATGCTAAGTCAGTTGTACCAGCCTCTTCAGAGAACTGCAGATTGGTTGGTTTTGACAGTAAGTCAGCTTTACCTCTAATAAAAGCTAAGCCAGTTTAGTAAGTAAAAACAATTTTATTTGAGCCACAATCTAAAAGGAACAACTATCATATTTTTTACATACCCACATTATATCTAAAGCATTATCAAGAACAATGTTATGTGTTAGTTTCCTGAGAAATTAATTTGATAAATTTATACACATCTCATTTTTCTGATATGTTTTTGACACATATCACTTAAAAAAAACAAACTGTGTAGATCAAAGAAACCTAAGGGAATTCATCCTAAAAATGTAGAAAAAAATGAAAATGATATTTCATTTGTAAACCTACACATTTACCATCATGTTAAATTAACTCATAAACACATAGATGGGGTGCCTGGGTGGCTCAGCTGGTTAAGCAACTATTTTCGAATCAGGTCATGATCCTGGAGTCCCAGGATCAAGTCCCATATCAAGTCTGCTTTACCCTCTGTCCTCTCCCCCCATTCTCGCTCTCTATCTCCTTCTCTCTCTCTCAAATAAATAAATAAAATCTTTAAAAAAAAGAGGAAACACATAGATAGTAGGAAACACCTACTGTGTGAAAGACATTATTGGATATGTCAAAGAGGGTGTAAAGCTTTAGGAGTTGTGATTCCTGTTACAGAGAGCTCATGATTTTGTTAAGAGAATACTATAGAGTCGCATAACGATAGAATTCAAGGGAGTGTGTAATTTGGCAGGACATAAGAGATGTAAACAATGAGTACTATGTAAATTTGTAGGATGAAGAGAATATTTAGTACTTTGTTGGTGAAGAGCCCTTTGATTTACTCATCTTCAACAGAATCACTCTGCTTTTCTCTGTTGTATTTGTTTACGCTCCTGGCTAAGATTTCATCTAAAGAGAGGGTTCTGTGTGAGGGAAAAAATAGGTTTGAAAATCACCATTCCCATAATGAAGTGGAGGAGTGGCAAAGATTTTTTTTTAAAAAGTTGGATAATCGGGATGCCTGGGTGGCTCAGTTGGTTAAGCAACTGCCTTCAGCTCAGGTCATGATCCCGCTCCCTGCTCAGCGGGAAGCCTGCTTCTCCCTCTCTCACTCCCCCTGTTTGTGTTCCCTCTCTGGCTATGTTTCTCTTGGTCAAATAAATAAAATATTAAAAAAAAGAGAGAGAGAGAAAACTGAGGCTCAGTGTGGTCATCCTCTGGTAGATGAGAGGCTGTTCTATAAACTTAGGTTCATCTGCTTCCAAATGTGTGTTCTTTCCTTGACATGTTCTTTCCCATGAGTCATTCACCTCTACAGTGCCAGTGTTAAATTCATAATCCTTGGGATGCCTGGGTGGCTCAGTTGGTTAAGCCACTGCCTTCAGCTCACGTCATGATCCTGGAGTCCTGGATGGAGTCCTGCATCGGGCTCCCAGCTCTGCAGGGAGTCTGCTTCTCCCTCAGACCTTCTCCCTCATCATGCTCTCTCTCACTCATTCTCTCTCTCTCAAATAAATAAAATATTAAAAAATTCATAATCCTCAATATATGTTAGGTCAATAACAAGCAGGGAATTAGATATAAAAGAGAAACGCAAAATAGGATTCTACCCTCAAGCTTATCTTCTCATGATTGGGAGCATGGCATAAAATTGTCAAAGCATCTCACAGTGTCTCTGTATAGTTCTTTCTCTAGAGAAGGGGTAGTTTTCCAGTCTCTGATGGTCTCTGAAAACTAATTGTTCATTAATCTCAGAGACAGCTATTAAACTGAGATAGCAACATTTTGAGAGTTTCTGGTACCTCTTAGAAAAGTAAAATTACTATAGTGTCACAGCTTTCTAGAATATTCCATGGATGCTGTGGGCATGTGAGAAGGGAATAAAGAGAGGATACATAAATCATAATATCTCAAAGGCCTAGAGTGATTTCTATCTCTTTTGTAGCTAAGTACATTTCCTCATTTTGAAAATAAGTTGTTTTTTTAAACTGAAATAACAGATGAAGTGCCAGGTTTGCACAATACACATATTTGACAATACTTCCAAAGAGATACACTTTCATCCAGTCAAATTAATGTTACCCCCACCCACCCCACCCCACACATACACAAACATATAACTTCCTTCAGTTGACTTATTGGATTTTTAGATAGTGTTTGACAAACTCATTTAATATCTCCCAACTTCCCAGGTAGAGCTTAAGAAAAGACATTTGTTTCATCTGCCAACTCAGGATAGCACAAGTCTTTACAGAAAACTTGCTTATAGTAACAAAAGAAAATATACATACCATATAAAAATATATAATGCAGAACTGGAAAGAGTTCCATTTCCATAACAGTACTTAATAAATGACAGCAACTTATTTCCAGTACCAAGACAAACTGTGTTAGATCTATGCAAATGTTTTCTCCTCAAGAATACATGTGTGTATATGTGTGTGGGGGGTGGGAAGTAATAAATAAATTCCAAAGAATTAGGGCTTTTGAGGAAATGAAGGAGAATATTATTAAACTCTGAAAGTCAGCAAAATAAAATGTGATAGGAGATAATTTTAAATAAATGCTCTTATTTATTTGGCTTTAGGGGAAAAAAAAAAGGCACACACCTAAATTTGTCCAGATTAATATAACACCCTCAAATCTTCCCTAGTATCTCCTTCCCTAGCAGGGAGTCTGCTTCTCCCTCAGACCTAGGAGATACTAGGGAAGTATAAGTATAATATGTCTATGCATTTTATCTTTAATAAACAACTTGGAGTAGAAAAGGTTTTGCTTTGTAATGGGAGCTCAAAAGTTATTTTATCCTTGGTGCAAACCTTTGCTTCTGGATGGGGGCCATTGCACCTGAGTAAAACTGTCAGTCCTTCAAAAAGGTTCTGAAAGCAACTGTGATATTTGAAGATAAAAAGGATGAGGACATTCCCTGCATTCTGTCCTGTAAACCTTAGGGGTAAATCCTTTGATGTTCAAATGAGAGGACCTTAAATTCCTTTATCTTTCTACTTTTAAAACACTGTCCACGGATTCTTTTTATAAACACTACATTCCATTTTCTATATTGAATGACTGCTATTTTGTGTGCAGGCTAGATGATAAGTACTTTCTATTTGAATGTCAATGTCTCATTACATTTACTTTTCATATCTTCACTAAGGCAGACTATTTCAAAGTAAGTGGAAATCTTGGGTATCATTAATTATATTAACAGAATTAAAATAACCTAGAAAATTCAATTCCAAAGAAATATTTACTGTTCCATCCATTAACCTGTTATGAATCACCATTTTGTTGTCATTTAAAACTGAACACAACTTGGGGCGCCTGGGTGGCTCGGTTGGTTGGGCGACTGCCTTCGGCTCAGGTCATGATCCCGGAGACCCGGGATCGAGTCCCACATCGGGCTTCCTGCTCGGCGGGAAGCCTGCTTCTCCCACTCTCACTCCCCTTGCTTGTGTTCCCCCTATGGCTGTGTTTCTCTCTGTCAAATAAATAAAAATCTTTAAAAAAAAAAAAAAAAAAAAATAAAACTGAACACAACTTAACATTATAGTTTCATGGTTCTTCATGGCTACTATGAAGCATCTGAGAATAAATCTGAAAGAAATGGTATGTAATCTGAATTGTCCTATGTTGTACACATACTTACTCACAGAGAAAGTCCAGTCTTCTGCAAATATCCACATGAACATTACAAATATTTTGGGGAATTTCTAGGACGGTCTCATACATACTCCAAAACTTTGACCTGTTCCCTAGGGTCAGAGAGCTCTAGCACTCAGGGCTGCTGTGACTCATTAATGATGTAGAGCTTTACTGCACTGCCCTGCTCCACTCTCTCTCTCTCTCCCTAGCCACTCCCAGGGCAGAGCCCTTAGTACAGAACATTGCTAGGGACCACTCCAAAGGACCTATTGGGAATGGCATTTTGAGACTAGGAATGTATTATTTTAATATGGTCAAAAACCCAAGAAAAATAGAAAAGACATTATAATCACTGTATACCTATCACCCAGCCAGGTTAAAAAAAATTACTAATACATTTTAAGACCCCTATGTAACTACTCCTATAACATCCCATTATTTCTCCATATCAATTAAATGCATTAATTAGAGGTGCCTAGATGGCTCAGTTGGTTAAGCACCTGACTCTTGAATTCAGCTCAGGTCATGATCTCAGGGCTGTGAGAACTAGCCCAGAGTTTGTTCCTCAGTGGGCATAGAGCCTGCAATAGAGTCTCTCTCTTCCTCTCCCTTTGCCCCTGCCCCTGCCATGGCGTGTGTGCTCTCTCTCAAAACAAGATAGATGATGATAGATAGCATGCACTGGTGACAGAAAAAGCCCAAAACAAGTAGTCGGTTCAAACACTAGTGTGCCTGGGTGGTTCAGCCAGTTAAGCATCTACTCTCGGCTCGGGTCATGATCCCAAGGTCCGGATCAAGCCCCGCATCAGGCTCTCTGCTCCTTGCTCAGTGGGAAGCCTGCTTCTCCATCTCCCACTCCTCCTGCTTGTGTTCCCTCTCTTACTGTCTCTCTCTCCCTGCATCAAATAAATAAAATCTTAAAAGAAAAAAAATTCAAACACTGGAGTACCACTACTCAACAGTAATTTCTGCAGTAATGAGGAAATACTCTCTATCTACATTATTGAATGTGGTAGCCACTAGCCATTTATAGCTATTAATCCTTTGAAATATGGCTGGTACACTTGAAATGAGAAATTGAATTTTAAATTCAATTTTAATTAATTAAATATAAGTGGCTTGTGGCTACTATATTGTAGTAATCAACAGTGCAGTCCCAGAGAGAGAGGAGTGGTCTGAAAGGGAAAACTATGACATCATCCATGTCTTTAAAAAAATACATTGATATTTACAAGGCGATTGCCACTGAGCAGGTTGAGGCTCCCAAAGCTATACTACTTGCTCACTGTTCACCTCACAACCCTAGCAGCAATTCTAATATTCTAGCTGCTCCAGTGAGCAACGTTTGGGACAGACTAGCCTATTTAAGATATAAGGCTGAAGACAGTGGTCTAGGAAATGTGAACACTGCAGAAGTAAAGACAGAGAAGAAGACTAAGAGGTCCTGCCAGCTCTGCGGAATGAGACAAGGGGACATTTCTCCAGTCAAGCAGTGAGTGGTGGGAGATGAATGGAGTGGTCAGCAGTTTATTGCCAAAATTCAATTAAGAGGTGGACTGAGGCTACAACAATGGATTTGGCAATTAGGCAGCTGTGGGCAGCGCTCTTTGCGATTCAGTGGAGTGGTGCTAACTGCCAGAGGCTTCATGGTATTGATACACGTGTTAACCTTAAACATAGCAAAAAGCAATTTTGTTTAAGTAAAAAAATGAGTTTCTGTGGGAAAAGCGGAGGAATGGCAACTCAGGACAAGCTAACTATGGCCAACCATAGTCAAATCTGAAGAGACAAAGGGAAGGTCAGCTTTTATTAGGTTTTAGGAGGAAACTGGGGAGGGTTGCTTTGAACCAAAGTTTATTGAAAAAGAACAAGAGTTCGAGGTTGTGGCTGTCTCTCATTGGCTGCAAGCAGTGGGTAGTGTGTTGTTGCTGAGGAAGAGAGAGATCTTCCTTCCTTTTCTTAAAAGCAGGAGATAAATTCCTGCGTGAAAAGTACTGTTCCTTGTGGAAATAATTCTTACTTTCCTTCTTCCTGCTGGTTATGCAGGTTGTAAATTGCGGGCCCTACAGGAGAGTTCCCTGTCAGGACTTCCCAACTCTATTTGAAATGAAGCTTCCTTTATTTTCACACATGGGAGGTGAGGGAGTGAATAATTGTTTTGAGGATGATGTTGTGAAAAGAAATGATAAGGCAACAAAAAAGGAAAGTAGGTTTAAGCATGACTTTTTTTTTAATGGGGAAGATTTGAGTTTACAGTGTGGGGGTTCAGTCTATGTCACCCCAAAATATGCCATTTGGGCATATTGATTACTTTGAATAAAGATACTTGAAAAACATCTAGTAAAAGAAAGATAGTCTACCCCTCCTTGGTTCTCCCCTGTGAAAGGCTCCCAACCCATGGTGGGTGGGAAGAAGGCACCCTTATCACTGGGGGGGGGGGGGAATTTAGCAAACCCTGTTACTCCTTCCCCATTTTACTACCCCTAGCCCACACACCTTTGTCTTCTCAATTCCTCACAAATTTATTGTTTCTTTGTCTAACAGGTATAAGAGCTTCCTGTTCTGATCCCTTCTTTGAATCTGGGGATCCCATAGGTATGTACAGAATTTATTTTTCCCCTGTAATCTGTCTTTTTTGTTACATGAAGATTTTGGCTAAGAACCTGGAAGGGTATAGAAAAAGTTATTTTTCTTCCCCTACCATAGCCTCTCAGGAAAGACTAAGACTACATAACAGAAGCAGAACTGAGCCCCAAGTATACCACTTGGGATATTCTCTAACCTTCCCTTTGCCACTTGGCCTCTCCTCTTTCATGACAAGCATAGCCTAAGTCAATCCTTCAGGCTGAAACAAACTCCCTTCCCTGGCCGGTGGGCCTCTCTCTACATGCCAGTACAGTGCAAATAGTATCCTACCATCCTCCACGTGCATAGTATTACTGCATCACAATCTTTCTTCTCTCAGCTCCACTTCCTAAAACAAACCTTAAAGTAACATACACATCATAAATCATATGTACAACACCACATCACTATAATCTTTGTACTAAATAATGATATTCTTTAGGTCAGCTGCAAAGAATTCAGGAGAGAACTGTGAAATCAGAAGTTCTGAGTCCCAACTGCCCATCATTAATTATAAATGGTGGACCACGGAAAAGTAGTTTACCTAGCCAAGCTCTGCCATATGCCTCTCATAGGATTTCTTGGAGGACTTTCAAAATCCAGAAAATAGAAATCCTATATTAGAAGAGGTACATTTAACAATGATGCCTGCTAAGTATGTTTTCTTTTTAAGATATAATTCACATACCCTAAATTCACCCATTTAAAGTGTATAATTCAACTGTTTTTAATACAGTAACAGAGTTGAACAACAATCACTTACAGTCAACCTTAGAATATTTTCATTAACCCAGAAAGAAACCCACACATTTTAGCTCACCTTCCAATTCTCTTATTTCTCCACCGTCTTCCTCTGCAGCCCTAGGCAATGACTAATTAATCTCCTCTCTGTCTCTATAGCTTCCGGATATTTTATTATATAAATGGTAGTCAGATAATATGTGGTCATTTGTAACCGGTTTCTTTCACTTATTATAATGCTTTCAATGTACATCCATATTGTAGCATATATCAGTACTTCATTAATTTCTATGGGCAAATACTATTCTATTGTATAGATATACCATGATTTTTCCACTCACCAGTTGATCAGCATTTGAGTGTTTCCACTTTTTGGCTTCTGTGAGTAATATTGCTGATGAACATTCATGTACAAGTTTTGCATGGACATATTTTTTTCACTGCCTTAGGACTATACTTAGGACTGGAATTGGTAGGTCATATACGAACTCTATAACCTTTTGAGAAACTGCCAGATTGTTTGTAATGTGTCTGCCTAAATGTGTTTAAATAAGTTAAGTTTTCCTCTGTCAATTTCTGTTTTATCTTTGGGTCTGAGCCAGGATGTTGTTGAATCAGAAAGCATTCTGAGTTAGGCTCCCTTCCTCTATGCTCACATATACTCTATGATTACATCATAATAGCACATCATGCCATATGCTAATTGAACATTTGTTTTTTTGACATCTTTGTGAGTGTCTTCTGCACTGCTGGTTGCCGCGTGCTAAAAGCATAGTAAGTGTACAATCAATACTTGGGAACCTAATCAAAGCTTTAGAGTTATAAGGAATTTTTATGTTCTTTATATTTCTCTGAAGTTTCTGTTTTGTTTGTTTTTTTAAGATTTTATTTATTTATTTGACAGAGAGGAACAAAGCTAGAGAGGGAACATAGCAATGGGAGTGAGAGAGGGAGAAGCAGGCTTCCCATCAAGCAGGGAGCCCGAAGCGGGGCTTGATCCTTGTACTCTGGGAATATGACCTGAGCCAAAGGCAGACACTTAATGACCGAGCCACTCAGGCACCTCTGAAGTTTCTGTTTTTTAAATAAGCATGTACTACCTTTTGTATTACTTTTATAAACAAAGTTATGTAATTATAATATGTACCTATAATTATATATAGCTACGTAATTATATATGTAAATTATCTAATTTGCCTCTAATTACTTCTATGGAGCATGTTTAATTATATTATCGGGTAAAAATCACCTTACAATCTTCTTGAAAATATGTGGTATCAACTATTTTTCTTTAGTATAGAAAAAAGTGCTTTAAAATACTTACAGTGGCCCTTTTGGGTGGTAGTCTTTTGTGAGGTGTATTTTTGTATATTTCATTTCTCTAGAGTAAAAATGATTTGTATTCTATTTAAAAACATTCTTATTTTGGAAAGTAGCATTCAGTTTCCTTTGCATTGAGTCTATGTTCAACAAGAAACCTCATAAGCTGGATTTAGTTTCCAAGGAGTATTGAAAATTCCCTAAGCAGAAGACATAAATATTGCAATCTTTCAAAAGGTAAACATAGCCCCTGATCTACAATGAATGTATTGTCATTCTGGAACTTTATTTGATAAATCAGTCGCCAATTGCTTGAGCAACTCTGAATGCACGAACACAACTGAGCTTTCACATGTGTAAAATTAAGTAAAAGTATATGAGTATATGTGATGACATCCGAGTATATGTGATGACAACTTCAAGATACTGCCATCATAGAGACTCAGCCTAAATTTGGCAGCCAGTCTCCCTGTATGACACATGCGTTTTATTACAGTGAACTTTTGTCAAGCATACAAGGAGATCAAAATGTCTGTGGCTCAGATAATCCCCATCTTTCATAGTACAGAAGACTGCATTTTGAGCAGAGTGAACCTTAGTTGGTGAGTTGGTACGTGATTGCTTCTATGCAGTGTGTATTCTTAACACAAAATAAAACAGTGGTTATGATGTGGACTTTCTTGCCAGACAGCCTGAGAAGGAATCCTAGCTCTGAATCTTAGCAGATTCAGAGGGAATTTGGGTACATTATTCACCCTCTGTCCCTCTGTCTTCTCATTTGTGAAGTGGATGCATAAGTACTTACCTCATAGGCTTCATACAAGGATTTTACGTATTAGTGCTTGTATAATCATTATATGTGCAGAGAATATAATTAGCACTATGCAAATATTAGCTAAAGTTAACTGTATCTATTCGTTTTAGCCAGGCACTGCATGATTTTGAATGTCTGACTGTATTTCCTTTAAATCAGTCCGTACTTTAGACATTTTATTAATTTAGGCTATCACATCCTCAAATGGTTCAAAATATTGAGCCTTTATATACTTTCCAATGTCTTCTTTACTCACATTTTAAACCAAATAGCTTAATGATGCATATAAATATAAATTGAAAACACATCGATTTTTTTGATTTATTTTATTAACTAAAAACTCAAGCACAGTGGAAAATTTAACTAGAAAGGCTTAACCGTACCGGAGTTGAAAAAAAATGTTCTATTACTTGTGGAAATTAGTGTGCTGCACGTACTTTCACGTGTTTAGTGGAGGGAATATAATTAGAGAAAATTTTAAAAATGTACTTCCTTTTTGAATTAAATGTTGAAAGCGCTGTAACCTCAGATTAAGTATGAGCAGCCTCTGGTAAAGTGAATGAAAAAGGTGCTTTAAAAAATCACCACTGGGGAATTTAAGGAAATAACTTTCACATTAATAAGTGAAAGGTATCAGTGTAGAGTTTTGTCCATTCTCCCTTGAGCTGTTATCACTTGCCGGGTGAAGGGAAGAGTTACATTAAAAGCCAACTTTGGATTTTTCTTTCCTTTTTTCCCTATAAATGCAACACATTGATCATTCCTTTAATCATTCTTTTTCAGTTACTATTGCCTTTAAGGAGTAACAGAATTTAGTGCTCTGTAAAAAAGAAAGGACACAATGTAGGGCAACAAAGTCAAGGCCAAAAGAGCCTGAGCTGTACCTGAGGATTCATTGCATTGCCTTGATAGGAGAATAATCTCTTTGGGCTGCTTTGTGCTTGTAATTCTCTGCCTCTACACCAGTGATTCTTGGCTTAGACTACATATTAGAATCAACTGGGGAGCTTTTAAACATTCTAGTGTCCAGGCTGTACCACAGAACAATTAAATCAGAATCTCTGGGAGTGAGACCCAGACATCAGCATTGATCGAAACTCCGCAGATAATATCATTGTGTAGCCACGGGAGGGAGCCACTCCTCAGGAAAATCTCTTCCATCTCCCTGGGAAAATACATTAGGGGCCATTTCCAACCGATACTCTATTCATTAGTAATCATGGCACACTGTTCACCCAAAGAGTTGGGGAGTTTTGGGGGATGATATTTTCTTTTTTGGTTGTGACCCAGAAGCACTTCTCACATGACATTTTAGAGGTGGAGAAACAGCTCATTGGAGCCTACTGGTATGATCTCAGATGCTTTGGATAACTTATAAATAATGATTTATAAAAGATAGATATAAAGAAAGAAGGAAATATCTACACCATTGGCTATTCATTTTAAAATGTGACTAAAAGGTATGTTTAAAAGCATACAATGTCAAGTATACCACCTGTTTTATTCTGGATTGTCTCAACTTACTATGTCATCTGAATAACGATATTCCTCTACCACAGAATAATAACAACAATGATAGCAAATATCTTGTATATATGTTAAGTCTGTGGAGAGAAACTTTCACATGCGTAACTCTAGAAAGTCAGTAGAGCACCTGCTATATTGCTACTTCCAGTTCAAAAAGGAGGAGACTGAGTCTCAACATCTTTTTCAGGATTATTTAGCTAAAAAGGGCACTTTCTTTTTTCTTAGACTCCAATACCTACCTCTTCGTTCTCTCTTCAGTACACTTCATTCAAGTGGTTTTATTCAATTAGATCTGATTATGATGGCCCAGATCAATATCTTGCACAACCACTAGTCAGTTCTCCGCCCTCATCTTATTTCTTCTTCCAGCATTATTCAACACAGCTGAGCATGGCTTCTTCTTAAAACATATTTAAATCATTCTAGTAATTCCAGATTCTTCTGATTTTTCTCCTGTCCCAACAATGACTTCTTCTCAGCGTGGCTGGCTCTTTCTCCTCCTCACCTGCCTCCAAATGATGGAGTTCCACCAGGTCTTCGTACTGAACCCTCTTTAGTACTCTATCTAAATTCTCTCCCTGGATGATTTCATAAGTCACGTAACTTACATACCGCCCATAAGATAATAGAGCCCATATTTATGTTTCAAGCCCCAACTTCTTACTGACCTTCATCTATTTACACAGCTTTTCCTCTTGCATTTTTGTTACACATTTTGAACTTCACCAATACCTAAATAGCCCACCTAACTTTATCCTCAGATCTGCTATCTACTTCCAGAGAAATCAGCATTCTCATCCGGACTCCAACAGAAAGGTCTTAGCTTTCTCTCTACTTCTACTCCTAGCTCCATATTGATCATGTCCCTCCACAAAAACCAGAGGAATCTTTCAGTTTTTCTTTAGACAACAGCACTCCCAGGCTCAGTATGCTCCAATGACATCTGAATACTTCACCATGAGCTGAATATCCATGTATAATCTGATTTCTGTCTCCCTCTTTCACCCACTCACTCACTTAAAAGAATATTTATTATTCACCTACCATATGCTCCAAAGGATCCATCATGTATTTTCTCATGTGGAACTGACATATCGGTTGGAAAGGAACAACCAAAGGGAAAGAGAATGTGTGTGTGTGTGTGGGGGGGGGTGTTTGTGTGTATTGTTGGATGTTTGTTTAAAATAGGATGGTCAAGAAAAGCCTCTCTGCCTCTGTCCCTGATGGGGTGACATTTGGGAAAAACTTAAATGAGATCGGGTGGGAACTCTCTGGAATGAGATATGCTGAAATCCTTTATCTCCCATACACCATTCATACCTTGAAGATACATACTAGCCTTTTTTTTCTGTAACTTTAACACTTCTAGCTTATTTCTGTCTTTGTACTCTCAGTCTTCTTTTTGCTTGGGGATCTCACCAGATGTTTGCCTGTTTGTGTTGCTACCATCATTTGGATTGCAACCAAACATCACATCTTCAAGTAGCCACTCTCTGAGCACAGTAACTACCTCCATACCCCTATTACTTGCACTCTCTAATCCACTTGCCAATGTCTCATTAGTTACTTTTTAGCTCCATTTATTGCAATCTAAGATATTTTGCTTTTGGGTAGAGGAGGGATATTGTTATTCTTTTTGGTCTAGCTACTTCCATGAGTGCATAACCTTAATAGCCTATTTGCTGCTGTGTACCCAGAACATAGAATAGTGTTTATAATCTGATTTTTTTTTTAATATAAGACTGGACTTGAACCCAGATCTTCAGACTCTGTTTTTTCCACTATATTAAAGTAGTCAGTTGCTCATTATTACAGGTTGTACAGTATCTCATAACCTCTATTTGCTTTGGCTATTTTTGCTTTTTCATTAGGTAAAGGATCCAATCAGTCTCTTATCACCAGATTTAGGCCATTCACTTTAAAGTGATCAGTAGAGCTAATCTGGTTAGCTAGGTTAGCTGTTAGCCCAGGAAAAGTATATTGATTTTTTTTTTTTTAAGATTTTATTTATTTGACAGAGAAACACAGCGAGAGAGGGAACACAAGCAGGGGGAGCGAGAGAGGGAGAAGCAGGCTTCCTGCCGAGCAGGGAGCCCAATGTGGGACTCGATCCCGGGTCTCCGGAATCATGACCTGAGCCAAAGGCTCAACCAACCAACTGAGCCACCCAGGTGCCCCAGGTATATTGATTTTTTAAACATCTTTAAATTTAAGTTCAATTCATTAACATATAATGTATTATTGGTTTCAGAGGTACAGGTCTTTGATTCATCAGTCTTTTATAATGCCTAGTGCTCATTACATCACACGCCTTTCTTCATGTCCATCACCCAGTTTGAGTCCCTTTAGAATAGTGATTTCCTACCCTGCTTCCACATGAGAATCTCCAGGGTGGGGGGGGGATTTACTAATACAGGCATGCCTATACCTCACCTCTCGAGGTCTGGTATACTTCTGTTTGAGGTAAAGCCAAGGCATGGCATTTAAGAAATCTCCTCCAGTGATTTTAATGTATAACTAAGACTGAGAAACACTGCTCTAGGAAGAAGTGGCCCACCCAAAATGAAGTGACAAAATAAGAAAAGCGATAAATGACTATTTACGCAAAGCGCTGCCCTGAAAAGTGCTTTGAGGATTACATACAACTCTTGTTAAATTACCTCGATAAAATCTGAATGGCATATAGAATGTATAGGGCGTATTACGGGAAAGCCTATGAGTATCACTATCAGGAAACAGGTTTACGGACCCTAATAGGATGAGAGAGATTTCGAGCTGCTTCTCTGCAGGAGAATAATGCTTTTCTCTTCTGGTATCTTTTCCTCATGGCCCTGAATTATGGCAAAAGAAAGTAAAATGGAACCCTGGAGGAGCCCCTGTAGGAAATTCATGTGAGAAAAACACACCACACTTTCCAAGTGTGTGCTGAATAGGTAGGAGTTACAGAATCATTCCTGCACCTGACTTCTCCTATACTTCCAATGTTTCTGATCTCAGGCAATAATTATTGAGTACATCAGCAAAGTATTGCTAAATAACTATCATTATAGAATAAATATAATGTCTTTAGGGCCCCTTATTTAATGCAAAACTGAAGTAAGTGCTTCAGGTACATTCATACATTTTATTCTCATAAAGTCCTTCCAAGTAGGTATTTTGAAACACTATTTTTCAAATGAAGAAATAGGCAGAGAAAAATGAGACAACGTGTTCAAAATCACACAGCTAACAAGTGATGCAGTATCCGGAGCTAAGTTTTTTTGAACTAGAAAACCAATCCCTCGGACAACAGTACTCCGAAGTACTAACTATGCTGGGTCAAATGTTATGTCAGGTCCTAGGGAAGAACACTCAGACGGAAAGTTGTAACTGATAGAGAATTCAAGGAGCATTTATGGAGTAAGAAAATGTTTTGAAGGCTACCAGTGTTCTTTTTCTCTCCTCTCCATCTGCTTCCAACTAAATCAACAGATTGTCTTGAAATAGATTTTTCTTGAGGATTATAGCACAAGGATGAACAACCTGTCTTAGGAGAAGAATACCTTTCTCTGAAAGCCAAATACAGAGATAATAACAGGTGTGGGGTCTTGGCCTGGAGTGAAGGAATGGTGATGGGTCATGGCTTTGATGCTTTCAGCTAGAAACAGAGAAGGTGAACTGCCTAACTGGCAGCCTCCTACCTAAACTGGAGTCCAACCACCACAGAACAGAACTTTGATAGGGATACTGGGAAACTGGAACTAATCAAGCTTTGGGATTCCCAAGTCCAGACTGAGAAAGACTAAAACTGCAGCTTCAGATAAGATGATGATGAGACTCTTAAAAATGAAAATGTGAAGATTATACAGAGCTAGGGGACACCTTTCATTTGCATACCTTTCCTGGAGCCACCTGGAGAGAAATTTCCAATGATTCATTTGACGTCTGTCATAACCCTATAAGCGAAAGCCACCAGCATCCTGTAAATAAGGGGGTGTGTGGGAGCCTGTGACCAAGTTTTGAGAAAACCACATGCACATATGCCATTCTTCTAACTAGATTTTGTGCTTTTTATGTGTTCAGTCAAGAATGAAAACAATATTATAAATGTTATGCTTTCCAGGCTTGACAGATGCTCATCTTAGGATAGAGTTACATACACAGATAGAAAATGAGCTGTAACAAGTTCTTTGCAGAGGATAAGTGGGTGTTTTGGAATCCTTGATGAAAACCCACTGTAGCATGTACGTTTTTTTTTCCCTTATTACCCAGATTTATTCCGTAAAGCTTTCCTTCCACCATTTTTACCATCCAACTGACAATTTTCAGTGTTCCTGTGTTATTACAGCTTACTCAGTATAAAGCAGAAATGATGTTTTACAGCAGCTATATGAAGTACCATTGAGAATTAAATTGCTTTCCTTTCTTCCTCATCATTGTGAATTTGGTGCAGATGAAGATGGAAGATTGGCAGCTAGGGAGGCAAGAGTCCTCTGTCATCTAGGAGATACACATGATATGGGCAGAGGCAGCCCAAACTTCCCTCTCCACAGCCACAGGCCAGCTTTCAAATCTTGAAGAAAGAGCTCTGTGGGAAACCATCTCATTTGTAAAAGATAGGATTTTAAGATAGGCTTTCTTTTAAAAAAAATTCAAAAAAAAAA
>PITA01015474.1:0-50022 GCA_004023965.1 Spilogale gracilis
GGAAGCAATCCCTTACCTATAGAGGGAGGAGCATCAGAATAACGTCAGACCTTTCCACAGAAACATGGCAAGCCAGAAAGGGCTGGCAAGACATATTCAGGAAATTACATGACAAAAATATGCAACCAAGGATAATGTACCCAGCAAGGTTGACTTTCAGAATGGAAGGAGAAATAAAGAGCCTCCAGGACCCCCAAAGTCTAAAAGATTATGCAACCACCAAGCCAGTACTACAAGAAATACTAAGAGGGGTTCTATAAAAGATAAATAAACACAAGAGTGACACAGAACAGAAATTTACAGAGGTAATTTATAGAAACATGAACTTCACAGGCAACATGATGTCAATACAAACATATCTATCAATAATCACTCTCAATGTGAATGGCCTAATGCTCCAATAAAAAGGCACAGGGTTGGGGCATCTGGGTGGCTCAGTTGGTTGAGTGACTGCCTTTGGCTCAGGTCATGATCCCGGAGACCCAGGGATCGAGTCCCACATCAGGCTCCCTGCTCAGCGGGAGGCCTGCTTCCCCTTCCCTCACTCCCCCTGCTTGTGTTCGCTCTCTCACTGTGTTTCTCTCTTTCAAATAAATAAATAAAATCTTAAAAAAAAAAAGCACAGGGTTGCAGACTGGATAAAACTACAGAACCCATCCATATGCTATTTACAAGAGACACATTTTGAATCTAAAGACACTTTCATATTGAAAATGAGGAGATGGAGGACCATCTTTCATGCCAATGGACCCCAAAAGAAAGCCAGTATAGCTATTCTCATATCAGACAAATTTTATTTTAATCTAAAGACTGTAGTCAGAGACACAGAATGACACTACATCATTCTCAAAGGGTCTATACACCAAGAAGATCTAAAAATTGTAAATATTTATGCCCCCAACATGGGAGCAGCCAACTACATAAGCCAACTGTTAAGCAAAATAAAGAGTCATATTGATATGAATACATTAATTGTAGGAGATCTTAACATACCATACTCTCAGCAATGGACAGATCATCTAAACAGAAAATCAACAAAGAAACAAGAGGCTTGAATGACACATTAGACCAGATGGATCCCATAGACATATTCAGAAATTCCACCCTAAAACAGCAGAATACTCATTCTTCTCAAGTGCACATGGAACTTTCTCCAGAATAGACAACATATCAGGTCACAAATCAGGGCTCAACCGATACCAGAAGACTGAGATTATTCCCTGCATATTCTCTGACCACAATGTCATGAAACTGGAACTCAACCACAATAACAAGTTCAGAAGAAAATCAAACACTAGGAAGCTAAAGACGATCCTACTCAAGAATCTGTGGATAAATCAGGAAATCACTCAAAAAAATTGAAAAATCCTGAATACACCAACTCTCATTACACCTTAAAGAATTGGAAAATCAACTAAAATTAAACCAACCCCCCACACAAGACAGGAAATAATTAGGATTAGAGCAGAGATGCATGAATCAGAAACTAGAGATACAGTAGAACGCATCAATGAAACTAGAAGCTGTTTCTTTGAAAGAATAAGATCGATAAACCATTGGCCAAACTAATCCAAAAGAAAAGGGAGAAGATCCAAATTAATAAAATAATGAATGAAAGGGGAGAGATCATGACTAACACCGAGGAAATAGAAACAATCATCAGAAATTACTATCAACAATTATATGCCAATAAGTTTAACAACCTAGAAGAGATGGATATATTCCTAGAAACCTATAAACTCCCAAGACTGAAACAGGAAGACACTGACAATTTGAATAGACCTATATCTAGTAACAAGATTGAAGCAGTGATCAAAAACCTCCCCCCAAAACAAGAGTCCAGGACCAGATGGATTCCCTGGGGAATCCTATCAAACGTTCATAGAAGAAATAACACCTATTCTCCTGAAGCTCTTTCAAAAAATAGGAACAGAAGGAGAACTTCCAGACTCTTTCTATGAAGCCAGCATTACTCTAATTCCCCAAACCAGACAAAGACCCCATCAAAAAGGAGAACTTCAGACCAATATCTCTGGTGAATATGGATGCCAAGATTCTCAACAAGATCCTTGCTAACAGGATCCAACAATATTAAAAAGATTATCCACCATGACCAGGTGGGATTTATCCCAGGGATGCAAGGGTGGTTCAACACTTGCAAATCAATCAATGTGATAGAACAAATCAATAAGAGAAGAGAGAAAAACCACATGGTACTCTCAATTGATGCAGACAAGGCATTTGACTAAATACAACATCCGTTCCTGATCAAAACTCTCCAAAGTATAGGGATAGAGGGAACATTTCTCAACCTCATAAAATCTATCTATGAAAAACCCACAGCAAATATCATCCTCAATGGGGAAAAACTGACAGCCTTTCCTCTGAGATCAGGAACAAGGCAAGGATGCCCACTCTCAACACTACTGTTCAACACAGTGTTAGAAGTCCTAGCAACAGCAATCAGACAACAGAAAGAAATAAAACGTTTTCAGCTTGCAGATGACATGATACTCTATGTGGAAAACCCAAAAGACTCTACCCCCAAACTACTAGAACTCATACAAGAATTTGGTAATGTGGCAGTATACAAAATCAATGCACAGAAATCATTTGCTTTCTTATACACTAACAATGAAATTATAGAAAGGGAAATAAGAGCATCGATTCCATTTACTATAGCACCAAAACCCATAAGATACTTAGGAATAAACCTAACCAAAGAAGTCAAGGATCTGTACTCAAGGAACTACAGGACACTCATGAAAGAAATTGAAGAAGACACAAAAAGATGGAAGAGCATTCCATGCTCATGGATCGGAAGAATAAACATTGTCAAAATGTCTATACTTCCCAGAGCAATCTACACTTTCAATGCCATTCCGATCAAAATTCCACCAACATTCTTCAAAACATTAGAACAAACAATCCTAAAATTTATATGGAACCAAAAAAGAACCCTAATCGCTAAGGAATTGCTGAAGAAGAAAAACAATGCTGGGCGCATCTCATTACCTGACTTCAGGCTTTATTACAAAGCTATGATTACCAAGACAGCATGGTACTGGCACAAAAAGAGAGAAATAGACCAATGGAACAGAGTAGAGAGTCCACATATGGACCCACAAATCTATGGGCAAATCATCTTTGACAAAGCAGGAAAAAATACCCAGTGGAAAAAAGACAGTCTCTTCAATAAATGGTGTTGGGAAAATTGGACAGCTACAAATAGAAAAATGAAATTAGACCATTCTCTTACACCACACACAAAGGCACACTCGAAATGGATGAAAGACCTCAATGTGAGGCCAGAATCCATCAAAATATTGGAAGAGAACAGAGGCAGTAACCTCTTTGACATCGGCCACAGCAACTTCTTTCAAGACACGTCTCCAAAGGCAAAGGAGACAAAAGCGAAAATGAACTTTTGGGACTTCATCAAAATAAAAAGCTTCTGTACAGCAAAGGAAATAGTCAACAAAACAAAGAGTCAACCCACAGAATGGGAGAGAATATTTGCAAATGACACTACAGACAAAGGGCTGATATCCAAGATCTATAAAGAACTACTCAAACTCAACACCCAAAAAGAAGATGAACACATCAAAAAATGGGCAAGAGACATGAAGAGGCACTTCTCCATAGAAGATATACAAATGGCTAACAGACACATTAAAAAATATTCAGCATCACTAGCTATCAGGGAAATTCAAATCCAAACCACACTGAGATACCACCTTACACCAATCAGAATGGCCCAAATGAACAAGTCAGGAAACAACAAGTGTTGGAGAGGCTGCGGAGAAAGGGGAACTCTCTTACACTGTTGGTGGGAATGCAAGTTGGTGCAACCACTTTGGAAAACAGTGTGGAGATTCCTTCAAAAATTAAAAATAGAACTACCCTATGACCCTGCAATTGCACTACTGGGCATTTACCCCAAAGATACAGATGCAGTGAAAAGAAGGGCCATATGTATCCCGATGTTCATAGCAGCAACGGCCACAATTACCAAACTGTGGAAAGAGCCAAGGTGCCCTTCAATAGATGACTGGATAAAGAAGATGTGGTACATCTATACAATGGAATACTACGCCTCCATCAGAAAAGATGAATATCCAACTTTTGTAGCAACATGGGCTGGATTGGAAGAGATTTGCTGAGTGAAATAAGCTAAGTAGAAAAAGTCAAGTATTACATGGTTTCACTTACTTGTGGTGCATAAGGCGTAATATAGAAGACAGTAGGAGAAGGAAAGTAAATGGGAAGTAGGGTATTTCAGGGAGAGAAATGAAACATGAGAGACTTTGAACACATTAACAAACTGAGGGACTTGGAGGGAGGGAGTGGGAGGATGGGAGAGCCTGGTGTTGGGTACTGAGGGCACCTATTGCATGGAGCACTGGGTGTGGGGCATGGGCAATGAATCTTGGAACACTGAAAAAATAAAATAAGTTTAAAGTCAAAAAAAAAAAAGAAGAGGAAGAGACCCCACGGTTGCTCATGTGTAAAGGAAAACCACATAAGACATAGTGAGAATGCAGTCTTCTGCACCTCAAGGAGAAGGACCTCAGAAGAAACCAAACCTGCCAACACTCATTCTTGGACTTCCAGCCCCCAGATCTGTGAGAAAATGTGTTTCTGTTGTTTAAGTTTCCCAGTCTGTGGGATTTTTTGTGGGGGCCTAAGGAAACTATTTCAGTAAGTTTAACTTTTTAGTAAACCACCAAACTATTTTCTGTATCACTTTTACATTCCTACCAGTAATATATGGGAATTGCCTTTCCTCCATGTTCTCACCAACACCTAATGCTGTTCGCCTTCTTGATTTTAAACATTCTAGTGAGTGTAAAGTGGTATGGTGTGGTGGTTTTGATTTACATTTCCCTAATGACTAGTAATATGGAGCATCTATTCACATACTTATTAGCCATTTACCTTCTTTATTTTCTTTTTTCTTTTCTTTCTTTCTTTTTTTTTTTTAGAAAGAATTTGTTGTGGTTTTTTTAAAGACTTTTTTATTTGACAGAGAGAGAGAAGGAACATGAGCAGGGGGAAGGGGGCGGGAGGAACAGGCTTCCTGCCAAGCAGGGACCCCAGTGTGGGGCTCTATTCCAGGACCCTGAGATCATGACCTGAGGTAGAAGGCAGATGCTTAATGACTGAGCCACCCAGGTGCCCCTACCTCCTTTATTTTCTTTCTTAAATATCCATTCATGCCTTTGACCATTTTAAATTATGTTATGTTTTCATATTGAGTTGAGAGAGTTCTTTATATAGTACAGATAAAAGTCCTTTGTCAATATATGATATACAATGTCTATGGGCAGCAGATGGCTTATCTTTCCCTTTTTAATGATTCATTTGAGGCACAAAATAAATTTTAATTAAGTCCAAAATATGCATTTTATTTTTATGGATTTTGCTGCTGTTTTCCTACCTTAGAATTCTTTGCCTAACCCACATTTTTCTCCTATGTATTCCTGTAGAAGATATATGTATTCTTGCAGTTCTTATGTTTAGGTCTGTGATCTATTTTCAGTTAACTTTTGTATATTATGTTAGATAAGGTTCTAAATTCACCCTATTTCATATAAATATCCAATTGTCACAGCAGAATATCCTCTACTGAATTGCCTTGGCACCTTTGTTAAACACCAAGTGATCATACATATAAGGGTTAATTTTTGTATTTTCAGTACTGTTCCATTCATCAGGATTGCTTATCCTTATACTTGAATTAAATGATCTTAATTACTGTAACTTTATAGTGTGTTTTGAAACTAGGTGGTGTAAGTCCTCCAAGTTTGTTCATTTTTTAAATAATTGTTTTGGTTAGGACACCTGGGTGGCTCAGTGGGTTAAGGGACTGCCTTTGGCTCAGGTTATGATCTCGGGATCCTGGGATCAAGTCCAGCATCTGGGCTCTCTGCTCAGCAGGGACCCTGCTTCTCCCTCCCTTTCTACCCCTTCCCCACACACTCGCTTATGCCCCCTCTCTGTCTCAAATAAATAAATAAAATCTTTTAAAAAATTGTTTGGGTTATGCAGGACCATTTATATCCCCTTACAAGTTTTAGGGCCAGTTTGTCAATTTTTATAAAATTCCTGCTGGGTATTGATTGAGGTTATTTAGAATTTGTAGACCAATTTAGGGAATTTTCTTCCTACCAGTATCAATTCTTTCAATCTACAAGTATGGAGTCTCTCTTATTTATGTAGACCTTTCTCTCTCTCTCTCTCTCTCTCTCTCTCTCTCTCTCTCTCTCTCTCTCTCTTTGAATGGGAAACAAAGGACTGGAAGGAGGAGAGGAAGAGAGAGAGAGAGAATCTTAAGCAGGCTCCATGCCCGGGGGACTCAGGGCTGATCTCACCTCCCTGAGACCACGACCTGAGCCGAATCAGGAGTCTGACACTTAATGGCTGAGCCATCCAGGTACCCCTAGATCTCTTTCAATTTCTTTCAGCTATGTTTGTAATTATTAGTGTGTAAGTCTTATGTGTCCTTTGTCAAATTTATTTCTATATATTTTTTTGCTTTTGAAATTACTGTAAATGAAGTTGTTTTCTAATTTCATTTTGAGATGGTTCATCATCAGTATATAGAAATAGAGACCATTTGTGTATATTAATCTTATATTTTGAAACATTGCTGAACCAATTTATGAGTTCTTATACTTTAAAAAATATTCCTTTAATATTTTCTATATGTAGAATAATCTTATCTGTACTAAAGACAGTTTCACTTTGTATCCTCCAATTTGAATGCCTTTAATTTCTTCCTCCTTTTCTTCCCTCTCTCTCCTTCCCTTCCTCCTTTCCCTTCCTCCCTCCCTTTTCTCCCCCTATTGTTGACAATGGTTAGCATGTCCACTACAAAACCGAGTAGCATGCTTTTTATCTGATTTTCAGAGGAAAGCATTCCATCTAAATGTGCGCACATTCTATTTTTGATTCTCTTTTTAATACAGTCATGTCTTTATCTATCTTGTCCCGATGCCACATAGCTTTAAAGTTTGAATTACTCTAGTTTTATAAGTAATATTGATATTTAATAGTCAGAATCATTCCTGTTGCCTTCCTGCCTAAATATTGGACTTAACTTTTCCAGGTCCATTACTTTTCCATGTAAATATGTGATCAATTTTTTAAAAACTTCATTGGAATTTGACTGAAATTAACGTTGAATTCCCTATCTGATGTAGGAAAAATCTACATATTTAGAAAATTGAATCATTACATCCATGTGCCTGGCATGTCTCTTTACAAATTTTGATCTTATGTTTTGCTTTTAAGTAAAACTGTATAATTGCCTCAATTAAATCAGGTATTATATTGCCAGATAATTCTTCACTAACTTATAGTTTTGAGGCTATGATGAAGGGATGTCTATTTATCATGTATTTATATCTTATTGGTTATTGTAATTTATGAGAAAGCTACTAATTTTTTTTCTATTAATTTGCCAGTCACCTTGATGATTTCCCTTCTTATTTCTAAGGGAATTCTAATTTTCTTTCAGAATATTTTCATATAAAGCATCATCTTACCTCTGAGTATTCATTTTATTTCTTGCTTTCTATTGTTTTACCTCCTATTTCTTTCTTCTTTTTTCTTACTGCACTAGATAGAATTAACATTACAATCTTTAGAAGAAACAGCAAATCAGCTCTCATTTTGGTTACTACTGATTCTAAAGGGACTTTGAAAGTTTCACCACTAAGAAGTATGTATTTTTCATGCATAGCTACATATTCCCTAGGGTTAGGCATAGTCTTATAAATAAAATTGGCTTATCCCTTTTTTCTCACACTTTCCTGATTTAGTATCAAGTATATGCAAGTTTATAAAGTGAACTAAAGTTTTCTTTTTTTTTAAGATTTTATCTATCTATCTATCTATCTATCTATCTATCTATCTATCTATCATCTATCTATTTATTTATTTATGAGAAAGAGAGCCTGAGCACCAGTAGGGGACAGGGGAAGGAGGAGTGGTGGGAGGGACAATCAGACTCAGCTTTGAGCATGGATGCAATGCAAGCTTGATCCCACACCCAGAAACCACAACCTGAGCAGAAACCAAGAGTTGGGACACTCAACCGACTAAGCCACCCAGGTACCCAGTGAATTAAAATTTTCTTTGTTTTGTTTCAACTTTATTCTTTGTAACAGTATAAAATATGAAGTAGTAACTGCCAGTTATTTGAAAGGTTGCTAAAACTCACCTCCATAATCATCTGGGTTTGGTAACTGTTTTTGAGTGGATTTCTGATCACCAATTTAGTTTCCTTAACAATTCAGAGGTCCTTTTGAAATATCATTTCCTTCTGGAGTGAATTTTGATAAGAATCTGTAAAAAAAAAAAATAGATGTAGCTGGGTGGTTCAGTAGGTTAAGCATCTGTCTTCAGCTTGGGTTGTGATACCTGCTCAGCGTGCAGTCTGCTTCTCCCTCTGCTCCTCCCCTGCTCATGCTTGCATGCATGCACTCCTTCTCTCCCTCTCTCTGAAATAAATAAAAGATTAAAAAAAAAATTTTCCAAAAATGTCCTTAAGTTTTCAAATATCTTCTAAATTGTATTTTAATTTAATTTAATTTTTATTTTCATTATATTTTAAATTCATATCGTTTATATGTGCTTTTCTACTCATTCTTGTTCTGCAATGATTACAACCATCATCACTACTACTACTGGTCTGCTAAGAATTTATCTACTTTATTAAGACTTTTTAGATAAACACAGTTTGTATTTACTGAGATATGTTATATCCTTAATAATTTTTTGGTTGAATTGATTCAGCAGTTTTGACAGAGGCATCTTAATCGTCATCTTACTGAGGATATTATTCCATCGCTTTTTGACTTCTTGCAGCTGAAAATCAAATTAGTATTCCTTTTATGATAATCTGGTATTTCTCTTTGGTTGCTTCTAAGACGTTCTCTTTGAATTTGGGGTTCTGCAGGTTTTTTTGGTTTTGTTTGTTTGTTTTTAAGATTTATTTATTTTAGAGAGTGAGAGAGCAGACAGAAGGGGCAGAGGGAAAGGGAGAGAAACTCTCCAGCGGACTCCTTGCTGAGCACATGAGTTCTGTTTCAGGACCTCACATCATGACCTGAGCTGAAATCAAGAGTCAGAAGCTTAGGGCGCCTGGGTTAGGGTTAAGCCTCTGCCTTCGGCTCAGGTCATGATCCAGGACCCAGGGTCCTGGGATCAAGGCCCACATGGCTCTCTGCGGGGCAGGGATCCTGTTTCCTTCTCTCTCTGCCTGCCTCTCTGCCTACTTGTGATCTCTCTCTTTGTCAAATAAGTGAATAAAATCTTCAATAAGGAAAAAAAAGAGTCAGAAGCTTAACTAACCGAGCCACCCAGAAGCCCCCAAGGTTCTGCAGTTTTATGATAATATGACTATGCGGGGACACATTTGTACTTGCCCTAATTCTGCCCTGATGTGTTTTGTAAATGTAAGGCTTATGTTTCTCATCAATTATGGAATAACCTCAAATTATCTATTTGACTATTAATCATTTCTAATTCCTTTTACTCACTCATTCAAGAACTTGTACAAGATGTGTATTGAACCAAAACACTTGCTCCTAAATTTTTCTGGGCCAAAGTTTTTATTTCTAGTGAGAGACTTTCTTTTCCACTCAAAGTCATACTTCCTTGCCTTTTTCTTGGCTAGGGCATTTTTAGTCCCACATACGTGAAGGAGGCTGCTGTAATTACATCCTTGCTCTATGCGGGGCCCCAAGTTCTATTCTGAAGCTGCTGCTCTTCTGCTCCTGAGTAAGGAATAAACCCTAGATTATAGGACATATTTCAGGATTTTCTTTTCTACAGGATGCTATAGGCTAAAGCAGTTGATTACCTTCTTAAAAATGAATTCTCATATTCTTTTCTGGAATATGAGAGTTCCATTATTTCTTCTGAGATCAGCTATTCATTTGCTTACTTCTCGTTATGAAATTTTACGTAGTATTACCAAGTCTTTTTGAGGAGAAGAGCCGGTATTAGATCAGTTTTTCATATCACTAAAATCACAAGTTTCCTCTTACATATTTTTATTTATTTCATTTTGTACATAATTAACTGCCATTGTAATGGGCTTTCCTCAGATAATCATTGAAAACTCATGGATAATGTTATTACGATCAGCTCATTTATCTGGTACTAAATTCACAATTTACAGTCATTTACCATTTAGAGTCATACTACTGAGGAATCACCTTCTTTAAACAAGTGAAAAATTGTAATTTTGGGGCACCTGGGGTGGCTCAGTCGTTAAGTGTCTGTCTTCGGCTAGGGTCAAGGGATGGAGCCCCATGTCAGGCTCTCTGCTCAGTGGGAAGCCTGCTTCTCCCTCCCCCACTTCCCCTGCTTGTATTCCCTCTCTCACCATCTCTCTCTCTCTGTCAAATAAAATCTTTAAAAAAAGAAAAGAAAAGAAAAATAGTAATTCCTTCAGGGGAGAACCAGAATTTTTCTAAACAAATGAAGAGCCCTAAATGAGATTTAAATCAGCTCAGAGAATGTGGTAGAAATAATTGCTGCTTTTTAGAAACCATCATTGTATTGATGTCTTCTTGGACAATTTTTTGTCTTTGCTTCCAGGTCTCTGAGCATTGCTAATAAGTATGAAAAAAGTAAAGAGTGAATAAAAGAAGGAAACTCAAGTCATAAATATGCCAACTGCATGTAAGCAGCATTAATTATGGGCACTTGTGAATGACAGAAAATTAAAAATACCCTTCCACAAGTTGCTTGAGTTTTAAACCTCCACTTGCTCTCTTATTAAAATACTTCACTGTGTACTTTGGCAAGAGCTGCATGACATTACTCTGAAGGTAGCGAGAGCTGGAACACCACAGTCAGGAGTCAACCCTAGACCCTCTTATACACTGCAGTCTGTTGGGAGATTCTGATTCTCTTATGGTTTTTATTGAGACCAAATGGCAGGAGAGAGTTAAACTGAAATTTTCTTAAACTTTTATGTTCTTTTGGAAATGGTCATTGTGGATTTATATTATACCACACTTAGGCCTAAATACATACAGAATAAATGATTTATTTAACTTAGGCAGAGTTATCATTGTATAAGATTTCTCAAGAACAAGAGAATCGCGTGTGGTGGGCAGAAAGAAGATGTGGTGTAGTCAGAAAGAGAGGAGCTTTGTCATTCATCACCGGAAAACCTTTGTTCAGCATGTTATAGAATCAGCTTCTTCACTTGGAGATCAGAGATAGAGTCACAGGGCTGTTGTG
Organism: Spilogale gracilis; assembly: GCA_004023965.1. Lineage (NCBI taxonomy): Eukaryota > Metazoa > Chordata > Mammalia > Carnivora > Mephitidae > Spilogale > Spilogale gracilis. Next base: position 11,266 of record PITA01015474.1, read on the forward strand.
AGAATTTAAAAATAAAATAGATATGCAGCATTTGAGCCAGCCCTAGGTGCTCAACAAATGTCAATTTCCTTCCTTGCTTTTCTAAAAATTTGGGTTAAGTGTTCCAGGTAAAAGGCAAAGATTTTGGGGCGCCTGAGTGGCTTAGTTGGTTGGGCGACTGCCTTAGGCTCAGGTCATGATCCCGGGGATTGAGTCCCACATTGGGCTCCCTGCTAGGCGGGAAGCCTGGTTCTCCCTCTCTCACTCCCCCTGCTTGTGTTCCCTCTCTGGCTGTGTTTCTCTCTGTCAAATAAATAAAATCTTTTTTAAAAAAAAGGCAAAGATTTTTTTTAACAGAGAATGTAAGAAATACCTGTTGTAGGCTGTTACAAGAAAAAGATTGGAAACATAAGGTTGAAAACAAACCAATTAAAAAAAATAATAACCATGGAAATAGAAAATCTTTGTCATTTTTGTGAGACAAGTAGATTTTCATATAGAAAGCACTGTATTAGGGTGGGAGACTTTAGGATAAAATGTTCCAATTGCTAGAAAGGATAAATTCTGAAGTTGCAGTTCCTGTAAGCTTTTACAAATTTGTGATTTGTCTACTATCTTACTTCATTCTAAGTAAACTTATTTTTGTGCCTGAAAATGTTTGATTGATTCATAAAATTTTGGCACCTGTAAATCTGAACAGAACCCTGGAGGTGGGTGCTCTTTTCCAACATTTGCTGGGGGTGGGGGGAGGTGGAGGCTGGGACATAAGGGGAGAGCAAGTTCACCCAGAAGTTACCACAAAGACACACTGCTGATTCCCTACTGAATATGTCACCAAAGCTAATGGCTTTGTGCTTTTTCTATTGTTGTTTAATACAAAGGACGCTTGTGTTACCCCTGTGATATCAGAGGATGTCTTTTTCTGTAGGATTTAAAATAATATCATTTACCCTTTCTGATATTGCTTGTCTCTTGTCTGCACTCTCTCCATCTCTGTGAACTACTTTGTTATGAGCTTGCTACCTCTGAGATTTTCCTCCAGTCCCTCACTTCAGCCCAGGTACAAAGGATTCTGTGGAAGGAAATTCAATTCCTCCCCCACACAGGCAATACACAATCTTCTGCTCTAGGGGAACAGCCAGAACTATGGACTCCAAGAGATAGATAAAATAAGAAGACAAAAAACAAAAGGGGAGAAGGTTCTGCAAAAGGTCAGACTTCCACAGATTCTTAGGGAGAAAATGTCTTTCCTTATCTATGGGGACATGAATGAGCTTTTTATCTAAACCCAGCTCCAGAGATGGAATAGCTGGAAAATGAGGAGCATTAATAATATCTTCTTTTAGAGGTGTGACCATAAAATTAAAGAATGAGTCATAGTCTACTGTTTAGTCTATGAAATTAAGAACTGGTTTTTCCTTTGTTTCTTTTTCTCTTCCCCTCCTCAAAGGAACACACAGATGATTTAAACAGACTTGAATTACAACATACCTAAAATAATAAAGCAATTGGGGGGGGTGAGGGTAGGGGGGAAGTCAGCTGAAGGTGTAAACCCCCTCCAGGCTGAAAGACTGCGGTATATTTCATCCTCTCATTCTAAATCAACGCTAAGCAAAGCACAGAAATGTTTACCTTTGTCTGATCTCTAATTCCCTCAATTTATGTGGAATCATGCACAGATGCGCTGGAAACCAGCCTGGAAAAGCCTGGCATTTTAATTGATCCCAGAGCTTCTTGCCTCATGGCTCCTGCTGTGATGAAGATTCCTACTTGTTCCAAAGATTCTCTGCCTGGTTGCCTAGCCACCGGCAGCTGGCCAATCAAGGTGTCCGCAGACAGCGGAGGAAGTAACCAATCAATTTTTTAATTTCCTTCTGTAACCGGGAGTGAATGGGATGGATTTGAAATCTCATTACTCAAAAGTAAGACGTGCAATGTGAATTTTAACATGTGTATTCGTTGAATACACGTGGCATTTAGTCGGAAACCCTGATGAATATCTGAAAGCCCATTTTAGAGAAGTTTGAACCTTGCATTACTAACTTATTTTTTTCAAATCAGTTTTCTCTTCCTACCGGCCCAATCTGTGTACAAAATTTCAATAGGCTCTTCCTAATTAACACCTGCCTCTTTGAAAACCAGCTTCATATCAATTCTTACCAATTCTTATCCATTTCCTTCTAGAGATGGTAGCATCTTAAAAAAAAAAAAAGATTTTACTTATTTATTTGACACAGAGAGAGAGAGATCACAAGTAGACAGAGAGGCAGGTGGAGAGAGAGGAGGAAGCAGACTCCCCGCATAGCGGGAGCCGAAGGCAGAGGCTTTAAACCACTGAGCCACCCAGACACCCAAGATGGTGGCATCTTTTATTTCCAAATCATCCAAATTCAGTATATTAGAGCCATAGTTAATTAATTTTTTTGTTTGTTTTTGTTCCCCCAATGAATGTGGGTGGTTTTTTGTTTTTTTTTTTTTTGGTTCATCTTTTTTTGCTTTTGGTTGTCCCCCTACCCCTATGTTGACCCTATGTCTCCATTCTCATGACCCCATAGTCTAGTCTATGGCCCAGATTTTTTCACATTTGGATTTAGAAACCGCCCTTGGCTCTAGTTCCTTTAATGCATTCTGTTGGTCATCATCAGCTATCATCACTTGAATCTTCTGGAAAACCTTTATGGAAATTCAGGCTGACATGAGTTGAAGTCAGCACTTCATGATTGGCAGATTCAAATAAGTTGTCTTGCCTCTCTCCGCCTGTTTCCTCATCAGTAAGCGTTAGATAATTAGGTTAAAGGAGATAATGTCTACACTTCATCTGGCTCATATTACATATATATTATATTTATTGCCTAATTATACACACACACACATATATATTTAGAGAGAGTGAGAACATGCATGTGAGGTAGGGGAGGGGCAGAGGGAAGAGAGAGAGAGAATCTTGGGCAGGCTCCATGGCCGAGGGGACTTGGGGATCAATCTCACGACCCTGAGATCATGACCTGAGCTGAAATTAAGAGTCTGATGCACTAACTGAATGAGCATCCCAAGTAATTTTCCTTGTATTTTCCAGGTCCCTCATAATCTGCCCTCCATCCCATCCCTCTGTCCACCTTTATTTTAAACATATTCTTCCTGTACCCCCTGCCCACTACCATGTACACATCACTCTAATCAGACAGCCTCCTCACCTAATCTCACATTCACCACATTACATTCATTGGGACCATCCCCTAATTCCTATTTGCTCTTCGCAAGCACCATTTCCTAGTAAGGTGTTCCTTTATTATATGCTTTCAAAAGGCCATGTTCATCGATTTCATAAGACTTTCTCAGTTTGTATATATTACAGTACAGCTACTTAATAATTAATATTTGCCTCTGCTACTTTTCAGATTTCTGTGAAGACAGGAACAGTGTAAATTTTTGTTTACCACTCTATTCTTGGTGCCTAATATGGTAACTGTGGTATACATATTTGCATGAGAATGTTGTTGAGTTCTTATTAATTGAAATGGCCTCTACTCTTTCTCTCCCTTCAGATCTCAAAATCTTCATCTTAAGACTGTATATGAATTCCATTGAGGGACCAATATTCAAGTAAACATTAACTGCAAATATTCTGTGCACCCCATATTATAAGGGGGCAATATGGAGGGATTATTTCCCCAGACTTTATGAAGAAATGAAGCTACAGTGGAATGGAAGGTGAATATTAGGAAGGTGTAGAATGAAACCATGTAGACTAGTAGCAAAAGAACAACAGACTAATAAAAAAAAACCCTGCCATTTGATATTTGATCCTGGATAAGCACAACTCACTTCTCTATGCCTCCTTCCTTGTCTGTAATAGGAATGCATCAGATCACTACTCTAAAATGTCTTCAAACTCTGTGGGTCAAAACAAAACATAATGGGGGTGTTAATAATCAACTGTTTTCTTTTTCTTGCAATTCCTCTTAGTCTGAGTTTATATAGATGAATGCATGTATTTGATAATCTGTAGTTAGAATATTGGGATTTTCTCCTGAATAGAGTAACATAAATATTTCTCATGATGCTACAGTGGACTTTACAGTCTTTATTTTTGTATGTTTTTATTATCCAATTAATATATATTGAACAAGGACTGTGTGATAGATACTGTGTGAGGTGCAGGAGGTAAAATGCAGAATGGGAGCGATGGGTCTTTGTCCTTAGGGAGCTGTTAGTGTGGGCTACATCCAGTGAGTATAAGTTATATTTGGATTCACCCTTTTTTAGAGTTGCAATTTTCCATATGTCAGTATGTGATTATTCATGTTTTATTGGTCTTAGTTATTACTTATGTACAAGTATTGTATTCCCATCAAAATTTTACATTTCTTAGAAGCCACATTGTGTATGAGCATTCTTAAATTGTGGAATTTTCATGTTGTTTTGATATGAGATATTTTATTTTGTTACTATAAATGCCCATAAGAGTTGTCAGACAATGTGTCCTAATATATATTTAGAAAATTTTGTCCTTACTTGTACCTGCATACAATGACTAGTAAATGTTTAATGCTCCTTATGAGTCAGCACTTATTGTGGATTATTTTATCAAATCCAATAACTTGTATGTGATGAATACTACTATCATTCCCACTTAATAGATGGGAAAACTGAGGCCTTAGAGTAGTTAAAACACTCACCTGAAATCACATAGATAGTACATGGTATATGTGGGGATTTCAAGCCAAGTTGTGACCACTATGTCATACTAACCTTGTCCGTGCTGTGCTTTCCCATATACCTTTGTTTCCTTCACATCACTGCACAAAATACAATTATTCTTATAACACAATAAATATCCAATCAATTCCCCCAAATTAGATTTTTAGAAGAATCTTGAAATATTGTTTTGGAACACCACATATATCTGTTTTCCTCTGATATGTCACATCAGATCCCATGCAACGGTGTGTGCAGGAGGGAAAGGAGACAGAACAGAAAAAAAAAAAATCCTGAGGATATTTTATGCTAACTTGGGAATCAAATTATTTTAAATGTCTGGAGAATTTTCGAAAGGCATCTACTTTCCAAGTAGCAGTTTTAGGTACTTTGGGTGTATGACATTATGTAAACTTCAAAGCAACCCTATGAGGTAGGTGTTTTAATTATTCCCTCTTTAAAGATGGGGAAATCGAAGATTTATAATATTAAGATGATTACCTAAATTATTTCTTCCAGACATATTACTTTAAAAATACCAATTATTGCTACATATTGCTTTAAAAATACCAATTTGCCTTTATTCATATTATAATAAATAGTAAGACGCCTTGCTCCTTTTTCTTTTCATTCCCTTTTCCTGCTTCTTTACTGAATTCGTAGTCTCGGCACTTGTGGCTTATTGGTGTTCTATTATTATTCCTGCTGCAAGGAGGAAGAGCAAGAACAACTAACATTTCAACATTTACTATGTTCCAGCACTGTTTTAAGCATTTTACATGTATTAATTTAATTCTTATAATATTCCTTTAAGGTAACTACCATAATTATACCAATTAAATGAAATAACATATGACATGTTAATCACATCTCCTGATATAGTTCAGAAGTTTAATTAATATGAGCTAATACTCTTATACATATTGTGATTATTAAGTATACTTGCATTCTGGGCACACATAGTTTAAAATTTGTTACCATCACCGCAAGGACTTCCTATGTATGTGTGCATATGTGCGTGTAGTCTGTCCCTCTATAATTGGTAAATAATCCTAAATTTTAGGCAAAGAGGGATATCTATAAAGTAGCATTCCAACAAACAGGGTAATTTATTACCTCTGGTTGAATTCTGCTTAGTTTCGAAGACATTTATTTATCTTATAGCTTTAATTTTTAGAAAGTCTTGCTTCACACTGAGTTTAAATCATCTTTCCCAGAGTGGTAAGTGATTGCACAGAAAAAAATGATGCAGTCTTGGACCTTGAAATCCACTAGGTCTGGCCTTAAAACCTGACTCTATCACCAACTAGCTGTGGTCTTACTTAAGTTACTCGGCCTCTCAGTACCTTATTTTCTTCCTCTGTCAACAGGGCATCTTAATCCTTATGCAGAGGGTTACTGTAATGTTTGGAGTATGTTTACATTGTTATGAAGCGTGACCACAGAGCACTCTGTACTCGTTGGGTCTGCCCTGTTTTTTTCACATCTGGCAGGCAGTACCCTCTGGTCTGAGCCCCATTAGGCGAGCAGGAGGCAGCATAGTTCAAATAGATGGAGAACAGGGGCTAAGGTGCTTGCCAGGGAAATGTGTGCTGACTTCATTAACTTCTATTAGATCCAGTTTGCCATGTTGCTCATAGGCTGGCTGTCACAGTATCAAAGAGCAGAAACCCTCACAGAACAATTGACCTTACCTCCGAATGGTTGCAGGGGTTTTACTCAGGCACAAATCAAATCCGGAAGCATGTTCCCTAGAGAACTCAGCTACTAAGCTGTGCAGCAGTAGTCACCAGGGTAAAGAGAGCATGGAAGAAAGCTATTCATGCCTCTGGACTGGGAGCCTGAGCAGCTCACAATGCCAGAAATGGTCCAGAGGAGGGTTGTGGGTATTGAATGTGTGAAAAAAATAAGTGTTCTCAATGCTATGATGTAAAGAATACTTCTAGAAAAAGATATGGTCTGATTATATAAACAATACTTCTAAACAATAACTTAGGAGGCATTCATTACCTATTTTGTGGCCAGCTAAATGCATGCATGATTGAATGAATTAATGAGTGACTAGAGAGTGCATGAGAGTGATTCAAAGGTACTTATTCATCATCAATGCTCCAAAGTATCCATTCATTTATTTATCAGACATTAGATGCCGGACATGGTGGTAGTTGTTAAGCATACAAATATTAATATGCCACAATAGCAAATAATTCTTTTATTAAAAAACTCAAGTAATTCTTAATTGAGGAGGAAAAGATGTGACTCTATAATTGTGAAACAACATGGTTAGGGTAGGAACAACATAGTGGGGACTATATTGGAGAAAAAAGTTATTTCTGCTGGAAGGTCAGGGCTAGAGATGAAAGTCACATCGAAGAAGACATTTCAGTTGTCCAGAAGGGTAGAGAAAGATAAGTATTGCATTCCAGAAAGAAGGAATAGCATTTACATGTATAAGCAGTTTGGGTAAAGAACAAATAATCTAGGGTAATCAGTTCATTGAGAGAAAGCTCTAGAATGGGAAGCTTAAACGGAATGTTGAAATAAGACTTAGATGGACTGCAACTTGAGGAACTTGCTCATGGTAGAAAATTTCAACATTTGTCCATGCCTCATAGATTTTGTGCACTTTCCACTCCAGTTCATCCTTTGGATCTCCCACATTCATGGGTGACTCTGCCCACAGCATCTTGCAATATTCAGCATTACCACCTCTGGCTAGGAAAAGTGCTGTCCTGACCAGGAGTCTTTAAAGTCCTCCTAAGCTCTAAAACCCTCGAAGTGGCCAAATAATGTTACTGTTTTCTGACTTTGTTAAATTAACATTAATTAAGTGGAGCACAGGATACCAAATGGTGAGCCATGGTTCAAGAAAAGACCATAAGAATCATCAAAATAGAGAACATTTTGACTCATAGGTTCTGTAGAAAGTGCAGGACATGCCTGGAGGGACCACAGGGGGAGGTCAGAGCAGAGTGCACATGGAGAAGGAGCCAGGACCTGGGGCACCTGCCCTGATTAAGGTCTGTGAATGGAATGCTTTGGGTTTCCTAGGCTAAAACTGGATTCAATTCAAACCAAAGGGCTTTGGGGGCTCCACAATGCTCTTATCTCAGGCACACAAGGGGAAAGCCTTCTGAGCTGAGGAGACCATTAAACACAAGGGTTATTGGAGGAGTTGTATGAGGAGTGCTTAACATTTGCATGAAACTCTGCAGGCTACTATCCAGGGTGTGCACTTCCAGGAGGCCTCGTGTCAGTGCAATGCTCCTACTGACCTCTTGGCCAAACAGAATGGACAGCCAGCAACAATACTACGGAATGGCTTAGCTAATCTTTAGACAGTTACATTCCTCTGGTCATAAAGTCTCTCTGTCCTATCCCTTTTGTTTTCATTTTCTTTCAGGATATTCTTTAAAGTTTCCTTCTTTAACCTTTCCTTACCAAGTCTGAGAAGACATGACTCATTCATTCATTCATTCATTCATTCATGAATTAATTCAATAGAGATTTAGCAAACACCTGTGAGGGAGCAGGCACTCTAGTAATCCTTACACATCATCACATTGGCATCACATCCTTAATATCTGCCTTATTCCTTCCCAGATAACTCTCACTCGGTCATTTTTGTGTTTCTGAGATACAAAAAGATTCCTTATGCCTATTTGTCCTCTGAATTGTTTATGTTCATTGGAAATTGACAAACTCTCAATCTTGTGATTTACCTGCCAGACCTCTTTACCAAAGAAGCTTACTGTAGAAAAAAAACTCACTTGTAAGATTACAAGAGCCAGCTGGACTTTCAGAATCCATTGTGAGGGGTCCTGTTGATTCAACAGGAATACCCAAACAACCCACAATATTTATTATTTCATTGTGCATAAACCACTTTCCAAGAAATCCCAATTCTCTACTTACTCCAAACTGTAATTATGTGTATATTCTTTTGGGCTATAGGTTATTTATCAGGAAATTCACTTTGCATATCTAACCATATCTTTCCACGAAAATGAAATTTAATAGTGGAAAATAAAGTAAAATCTTAAATGGTTAAAAAAAAGTCCAAAAATTCCATTGAACATTGAATCTTTAAGAGCATTATAAAATGTAAGGTTTTTACTGTGGAGAATAATTTTTGAAAACAAAATGGATACTATCATATAAAAATCTTGTAAGCCCTACCTTTTCTGAAAATACTTAGAATGTTCTTTCACTGTTTTGCAAACATGGAAAGTATGTTACATTCCCTTGCACAGGATGCTCTTTCAAATATTTAAGGTTATTCTCATGTCCTCTACTTTTTCAAGATAGATACACAATTGGTTACTTACTGGTTTATCAACTGAATTCACTAGACAGCTCTAGCTGGAATGTGATTAGCTTGGAGAATAGCCGTATCTCCTGATTATATTAGAATATACTATTATTATTTAATAATGCATTCTAAGATGGTTTTTATAATTCTTTCTATATGGCATAGGTTAGTGAAGATGTCAAATGCCCAATTTAATGGCAAAATTCTTAGGCAGAAATTGAAAACATAAGTCCAGTTTAATGGACTGACAACTCCTCATTACTTGAGCAAAAATGAAGTTTTATGATATACTTTAGATTTTAATATTATATTATTTCATTTATCTTTTTACTATAGTTTTTAAAAAAGATCCTAATTATTTGTTTTTGAGAGAGAGAGAACTTACATGAGTTGGGGGGAGGGGCAGAGGGAGAAGCGGACTCCCCTGAGCAGTGCTTTAACCCACTGAGCCACCCAGACTCCCTCTTTAGTTAAGTTTTTATTTGTCTGAGTTCCATTCACTTTAGTTATAATTTTCATTCCCTTCCTAAAAGAATGCAATGACAATCATATGAAGCAACACATAGAAACATATGTTAGGAGGTGCCTGGGTGGCTCAGTGGGTTAAAGCCTCTGCCTTCAGCTCAGGTCATGATTACAGGGTCCTGGGATCAAGGCCCACATGGGGCTCTCTGCTCAGCAGGGAGCCTGCTTCCTCCTCTCTCTCTGCCTGTTCTCTGCCTACCTGTGATCTCTCTCTCTGTCAAAATAAAATAAATAAAATATTTAAAAAAAAAGAAATGTATGTTAAGGATTATAAAACTCTACAGGTTATAGAACTGTGATTCTTCCTCATTCACCAAAAAGTTCAGTAAATACATCTGATTTGTTAATAAGCAATATGTTTGTGTCTCTGTACCAAAGGATATTATACATATGATTTGTTAATAAGTAATATGCTTGTGTCTTTTCAGCACCATGGGAGATTAGCCATTACTGTAAATTATACATACAGTTTCTTCTAAATAATTCAGTTTATAGAACTGGTATACCTATAAAATAAGAAATAAGAAAAACATACACTTAAAGAGAAAGCATTTTAAAATTCATAATTGTAATAATCTGTTATTCTCTATCTTTGGTCTGGATTATAAGAATATTTTTTTAAAGCACCAGTAAAAGGATTTTTGTATTTTTGGGTCTGAAAAAAGCAAGTCCCATAGTGATCACAACATGCTTGAGCCCTTCCTGCTCTGTGAGTTTTACAATCCCGAGTTAAACAGAATACAGATGTCTGCAGATAAAAAGAAAACATATGAAATTCTCACTCTCAAGCCAGGAGAATTCAAGCCAATCCAAGTGTGAAGGCTAATGTCACAGCTAAAATAGGAGTCAAGAGGGTAGCTTTGAATATAATTAAGATGTGACAGTTTCACTCAGATCCAAAACCCAGGCACCTAAAAGCAAGGATTTTCTCAAAAGGTGTGAAGGCGAAAATAAAATGTTTCTGGGAATTGGGCTGTGATCCAAAATTAATGAATTTCCTGTTGAGTTGCTAATCATCTAGAGTCATGGTCATCAGACAAGAGGCCAGGGAGAGGACAATCCTCATTTTAGAATTATTCGGATCTCAACTCTCTTTGAGATCTGCAGAAATTATTCTTGTAGTAAAGAGGAAAAAGAAAAACCAGTGTCAACAAGAACAGAATTCAGATCTTATCACTTTAACTCGATCTCGATCTTCTCGACATACTGTTTATGTCGACTGCTTGCAAGACTGCCAGTCCTCATCAGGAAAATATCCGCACAGCTAAACATTCACATTAGATAGCCAGGATATGGATCTTATGTTCTACCATGAGCTACTATTCTCCAGAAGATTTCAACTTTATTAAGGGCTACACAGAAAAAAAAAGAACTAAATAAAACAAACTGAAGATCTTTATTTAGTTTATTAATTTTTATACACACAAACACTAGAAAATGTTAGTTTTTATCTTCTCTTAAGGAACAGGAAAGATTAGTTATCTACCAAAAACCAGCCCATACAAAAAAATATTAGAGCAAGAAATAGGTAGCAGGATCGGGAAGAAAGGGGAACAGGATGTAACAGAAGCAACGAGAAAGAAAAGAAGCAGAAAAAAGAAAGAAAGCATAAAGAAGAGAAGTGGAGAAAGAGAAAAGGATGAAACTTGGTATTATTAATTTATTTTTTTAACTTGAACCTTAAAGTTTATTATGTGGAACCAACGAACAGATTAGGCTCCAACTAGGTGCCAATGGCTATTTGTTAGAGACTGGGATCAATGAGACCTCATGTCTGTCTCAAGGGGTTTACCATCTGCTGAAATGTTGAGCTGTAAAGTAAGGAGATCCAGTATTTATAAAAACCATGCATATCCAAGCACAATGAGAGGTGCTATAAATATATCATTTTTTCCATACATGCTCAGCTTTACATTCCACTTTGACAAGTGAAGAAACGGAGGCTCAAAGCACCCCTGATCCATGATGGAAGCAAGAATAAAACCCAGGTTAATTTGATGACAAAGCCCTTGCTCTTTTCGCTGTACCCTGCTTGCAAAATGATAAGTACTATATTCAAGCTATGACCACAATGTTTTTGGAAAGCAGAGCACAATTTATCCTATCTTAAAAATGTCAATAACCATTGTTTTCAATTCTAATTTCTCCAATGTTCATGACCTGGAGTTAGAACAGTGTTTTCTAACAAATATTTTGCAAAACTCTAACTCTTTAAATTATTGGCCAGTGAGAGGTTTGGTGGTCAAAAACATATGGGAAACTCTGCCATTCATATACTTCTTTTGAAAATTCTCTGTGCCTATTGGTTTACTAAGCCTCAAAGATCTCTTGTTAAATATTATTGATTGATTGAGGATCCAAGATTAAGTTAGTCATGGAATATTCTTTTGGAAATGCTGATTTAGAGGCCACATCTTGAATGAGATAATTAGAACATCTCACAACAATGTACCGTCAGCTGTGATCAGAATTATATACAAGTACTTATTTTTCTTTTTTCCCCTGAATTAGTCTTTATGCAAAAATGATAGATTACTAGTGTATTAAGCCAAAAATTAATGAGCATTGACTTGACACAAATCAATGACTACCATTCTTGCTTTTGCATTATCCAAGGATGTTTCTAACTGTGCCAGAGGGTTTCTAAATCATAGAAATCATAATTCATTCTCACAAAAATAAATATAGTTAATATTCATTAACCAAATATTTCTGTTGGAACAGTCTCTACTTCACACTCTCCACTTAGTATTATGTCTTCATGTTTAATTATAAAATATGGTCTCACTATTCAAGCTGGTTACTTATTGTTCATTTTTCATTAATTTCTACTTTTATTACTAAAATAATGCATGTTCATGGTAAAAAGAAATTCAATGAGTACAGAAGAGAAAGAAATGAAAAATTTTAAAGAGCCCTTTCCCTACCCTCAAACACTACTTCCTTGTTCTAGAAATTAATTCTATTACTTGTTGATGCTTTTAGAAAGGCATTTAGTTTTTTTTAAATAAATAGATCATTTTATACGTGTTATTCCTTAATGATTTTGACATTTAATTCTATGTCATTATTTTCTTATAATCAAAACATATTAGTGTATTTTAAAATCAATTTTCTAAGGTATAGTATATAATAAAATTCACCAATTTTAAGTGTACAGTTTTTAAAGATTTTAGTTTTTTATTTGAGAGAGAGAGAGCGAGCGAGCAAGCGTGAGTGAGGGGCAGAGGGAGTGGGAGAAGTAGATTCCTCTCTGAGCAAGGAGCCTGATGGGGGGCTTGATGCCAGAACCCTGAGTTCATGGCCTGTGCCAAAGGCAGATGCTTAACCTACTGAGCCACCCAGGTGCCCCCAGAAATGTGCACAATTAATATAGTCACCAACACAATCATATTTACATTACTATAGATGTTTCCCTTTTTTTAAAGTGAGAAGCAAGATCTTTATCTTCTTTTAGAAACCATTGATCTTCTATTTCTATTCCTTTAACCTTACTTAGCAATTCAAATAAATAAATAAATGAAATCCTACAGCTTGTAATTTTCTGAGGCTAGCTTTTTCTTTTCGTTCAGCAAAATGCCTTGAGCTTCATCCAAGTTGTTGTGTGTATTATTGGTTAATTTTCTATTATTGCCGAATATTACATCGTATGGTTATACCAAATTTGTTTATCCGTTTATCATGAAGGACATTCGGATGCTGCCCAACTTTTGGCTATTGTAAATAAAGCTACTGTGAACATTCACATTCCACACAAATCTTTGTGTGGTTATATGTTTTCATTTCTTGGGTAAATATTTGGAAGTGGAATTGCTGGTTTATATGGTGTGTGTGTGTGTGTGTGTGTGTGTGTGTGTGTGTGAGCGAGAAACTGCCAAACCATTTTTCTACCAAACTTATTCTCCCAACTGTGTATGAGGGATTTAGTCTACATCTTTGTCAAACCTGGTGATTTTAGCTATTTTAGTGGCTATGTAGTGATACTCATCATGATATTTTTAATTTGCATTCCTCTAACTAATGACTTTGAGCATCTTTTTATTGGCTTATTTGCCATTTGTATATCTTCTTAATGAAATGTTTCTTAATAACTTCTGCCCATTTTTAATTGAATTATTTTTATTTTTTTTATTGATTTGTAAGAACTCTTTATATATTCTAAGGACAAATTATTTATCAGATAGATACAGGGTTTGCAAATATTACTCTTAGTCTGTAGCTTGCCTGTTGATTCTCATAACAATATCTTTTAAAAAGCAAATTATTTTTATTTTAATGAGATCCTATTATTTTTTCTTTATTATCTGTTGTTTTTTGTGCCCTCGATATGGTCATTCAACCAGAGATCACAAAGATTTTCTCCTGTATTTTCTTCTACAAGTTTTATATGTGTGATTCTTATGTTTAGGTTTATCATCCAGTTCAAATAAATTTTTCCATGTCTCATGAGGTAAGAATGAAGGTTTATTTCTCATGAAGTAAGAGTGAAAATTGTGTTGTTATCCAACAGTTCCAGCACAATTTGTTGAAAAGATTATGTTTTGAATTACTTTGGTGACTTTACTGAAAATCATTGGAAAATATAAAAGAGGGCCTATTTCTGGACCATCTAGTCATTCCATCTATGTGTAGTCTATCTTTACATTAGTATTACACTGTCTTGATCACTATAACTTTACAAGAAGTCTTGAAATCAAGTAACAAAATTTACTTTATTCTTCCTTTTCAAGCTTATTTTTTTACTCTCTGTTCTTCACATTTTCATACAAATTTCAAATTCAACTTATTATTTTTCCCAAAAATGTCTGCTGAGATTTTTTTAATTGATATCGTGTAGGTCAGCTTGGGGAAAACTGACTTTTTAGCGATATTGACACTTCTGGTCCTTGAGCATTGTGTTTCTTTATTTATTTAGATCTTTAGTTTCTTTCAGTAATATGTAGTAGTTTTAAATATATAATTTCTGCATATATTTTCTTCAATGTATTCCTAAATGTTTCATAATTTTGGTATTGTTTTTAAATGTCAATTTCTGCTTTTTGCTAGTAAAGAGAAATATAATTGATTTTTGTATGTACCTTATATCCAGTAATATTAAGGTCAGTTATTAATTCTGGTAACTTTTTTTCTTTTAGGTTCCATTTGTCTTTGACTTCTAATACAATGTTGGATAAAAGTTGAAAGAACATCCTTGTCTTGTTCCTAATCTTAGAGAAAAAATAATTTAGTCTTTCACCATTAATTATGATGTTAGTTATGAGTTTTCATAGATGTCTTTTGTTTGGGGGGTGGAGGCAAGGGGAGAGGGAGGGAAAGAGAGAGAATCTTAAGCAGCCTCCACACCCAGGGTGGGGCTTAATCTTACAACCGTGAGACCATCACTGACCTGAACTGAAATCAAGAGTCCACGTTTAACCAACTGAGCCACTGGGGCACCCCTCACAGATATCTTATTGGATTGAGTTTAGGAAGGAGTTCCTTTTTGTTCCTAGCTTGCTGGGATATCATATAGTTTTTATCACATAGTTTTTACTTTTAGTGTTATATTTAGTCTGTTAATATGATGGTTAGAGTGATTTACATATGTATATACTATAGAAATGCTTAAATAATTCATACACGTTTTATCTATATTGTTCTATAACTTGTTTCTGACATTTGTGTAAGTAATTATTTCTTAAACAATATTACTTGAACTAGAATTCCTGGAACTAAGTGAGTATGTATTTAATATTTTGACAGATGTTGCCAAATATGCCCTCCAAACAGGTTTTAAGTAAACATTCCTACCTATAACTATTAAAAGTATTTTTACTTTCACTAATACTTTATACTAGCAAATATTTAAATCCGTGCCAGTAAGACAGGCATTGTGGTCTCTTGTTTTACGATTGAATGCACCTTTCTTTATGCATTTGGAAATGATGCAGAATGATGCTATGACATCAAACAAGTGCTGATTTGCTATTCCAGCTCCAGAAGGATGGGTGTGAGGGCTCTATGCACAAGAATAATAACAGCCACCACTTGAGAAGAATTTACCATGTGCCAGACACTTCCCTAAGCACTTTTCTCATATCATACCATTTAATTGTCACCACAATTCTATGACCTAGGTAATGGATGGAGGAAATAAGATACATGCTTAATCTCCCAGCATTAGGAGACTGTTCTGCTCATATTTCCCACATGTTGAAACCAACCAACCAGCAACCAAGTAAAATGCCAATCCCAGCTACTGGAATAGGAATTGGAATTCCAGCTTGAAATCTTCCTAAAGACAGATAAGAAGTCTGCTAAATCATGTCTTTCACAATACATTATTTCTTAGGGCAGGCACATGTGCTCATTCTTTTTCTAAGTATAGGAGATGATACCTCCAATGACTGATTTCTATGTTTTATTCCAAAGCTTTCAAAACAAATGCTCGATTAAATATTGCATAACGCTGTTGCAGTGATAAACGGTTTACTTTGCAGGCCTCAGTATCTCCCAAACCCAACTCATTAAGTCCCAAGTGGTACAATTAGAGCAGCATGGGGGATGGTCTGGTAATGGGAAGACCAGAGAGCTCACAGGAATTGCCATTTTAATTTTAATTTGTGGACCTTCACTTCCAATTTCTGCTCTTTTCACTTTCAATCAGAGCTGTAAACTACTTCTTACATGCTTTATGCAGCCTTCTCTGACTTCCCCGAGGAACTTACACTTGTTTTCCTCTCCATTAATGTGAAATTTCTCCTCCCGTTTCATTGTGCACAACCACAGAGATGATGTCATTGAAAGCAACCCTTTCTTTTCACCCGGGTAAATAAGGAGATCTTTTTCATGCTGTCAGTGGGGTCTCAGAGGCCAGATTCTGTTTGTACCAGAAACTTGCTTTTCTAAACCTCAAAACACTTCACCATATGTTCAACTCATATGTTCTCCTGGCTGGTTAATTTAACCCATGCCAGGCTCCTCTTTGCTTGGGGTGAGCACCGGAGACATAGCCTGCTTGTGAATTATTATCTATGGGGATGTCGATTCACAGGCCACTTGCAATGACCCCTGGGTGCTTCACTGAACTGTGAGAGACACCTATGTGGAGTGATTACAGATGCAAGGTATCTGGAATTTAAAGATGAAACATAATACTCAGGTCCGACACCTAGAGTTTTATTTAGTTCACATTCAGTTCATAAATTTAAAGCAAAACATACAACTTTAAAAAATTATCAATTTGTTGTATACTTTGGTGACATCCGACCTGCTCCAAAATGTTACTTTACATATACACATATAATGCTATGGGTAAAATAAATATAAGACAAAGGAATGGGGGTGACAGAAAAATTAAAGAATAAAAAAAAGTTGTTCCCCAAATATATGCCATACAATCTTACATTACTGCTGGAAACAGGCCATATATTCAACTCGATATTTCCTAGTAGCCAAAGCAGAAACCTAAACAAAGTAAGTTTAAAGCTTCACTGTGGACATGAGATACAAACCGTCCAGCTTCTCAGCAGTATATTTTAGCTAGGACCAAGTTCTCAGATACATTTTTCTTGGAGCTACCCATTAAGGGGTCTCTGTAAGAGGATTTTCAGTAAGATTACAGCAATCAGTGTCCTCATTCAAAGTCCTAGAATCAATATTATAACTGATTCCTTAATATACCTCAATGAAGTTTAATCTTTTCAATTCCAATCACAATTTTGTAAAAGCTATTTTATTAAGAGGGTTCAAGGGCACCTGGGTGGCTCAGTTGGTCAAGCAACTGCTTACAGCTCAGGTCATGATCCTGGAGACCCGGGATTGAGTCCCACATCGGGCTTCCTGCTCGGCGGGAGGCCTGCTTCTCCCTCTCTCACTCCCCCGCTTGTATTCCCTCTCTAGCTGTGTTTCTCTCTGTCAAATAAATAAAATCTTAAAAAAAAAAAATAGGGTTCAAGACACTGTAGTCCAGGTACTCAACTCTCTGATACTTTGTTCATTCAAAAATAAAATGCCAACCACCCACTGGGGAGAAATGAATGAAATATTACTAAGGTGACTAGTCCTCTATACATATTACCTTTACAAGCAGAGTTTGACCATAACTGTAAGCCAAGGGTTCTGGGTTATATTCTCCAACATGAGCTCAAGAGTACAGATGTTTTGGTAATTCACTAAATAGAGGGTAGAGATGATATTTTAAAAGACTGTCTTTAAGAACTGTGTTGTTTATTTTGGTCTTCATTTATTGTTTCCAGGCCTGAAGCTGCAGTGGGGCAGGAATGAGGCTACATGCTGCTCACACTGTGAAAAGCCAAGTTGCAGAAGAGGCTGAGGAAATATGGCAAGGGTCCAAACAGGGGCTGCTGGAGTTATAATAGCCCCGAGGCCCTAAATTATACTTGTGTCTGCCCCTCCCACCTCTCTGCCCGCCATCAGGATTGAGCCTGGCAGAGTGCCACTGCCTCAGCACCTCCACTTTTTGTCATAAACTTGCAACTTTCTAGGATGCTTAAAGAGATTAAAGCAATACCTCAACTCCAAATTTCTTTTGAATCCACTCTCCTCAAGAAAGGATAGGGTAGAAAACAAATCTTGTTTAAATCATGGAGACTTTGAGACCCTCAGGAAAGTTGTAAACCTTCTTTCCTTCTCCCAGAGCCACCCTGCTCAGGTTCCCAACACCCCTAGTATTTTGTGCAGTAGTATTTTGTGCAATTTTGAAGGGTTTATGTAACCTCTGATAACTAGATTGAGAACCTAAGTTTTAAAGACTTTGTGAAATGTACCAGAAAGTCTAGATTCTTTAAGTGGCCTACCCATTTCCCCAGATAGGCTAAGCCTCTCTGTACCGATGTCTAGCAGAGCTCATCGCCAGCCATATATCCTACCCCAAGATCCTAAAGATGGCTGCTTCATAAAGCATGTCATGCCGATTCATGCCTCAGAGTATTTGATTATGCCTTTCTCTTGTCAATCTTCCTGGTGAATTCTCACGGAACCCTCAGGAACAACTCTGAAAATGAGTTTCTCCTAAGTGTCTCTCCTCATTCTCCCATAATCGCTCACCTAACTTTGCCCATAGTGAATTGTATAGACAAGGCATTAATAATTCTGTGATGTAGTTATTTCTTGACATATGGGTCTCCAATTTTAGAAAGTGACTTAAAGGACACCTGGGTGGCTCAGTGGGTTAAGCTTCTGTCTTCGGCTCAGGTTATGATCCCAAGGTCCTCGGATTCAGTTCCCTGATCAATGGAAAGTCGGATTTTCCCTTCCTCTCTGCCCCTCCTCCCTTACTCTTTCTCTTTCTCTACCTCAAATAAATAAATAAATAAATAAATAAATAAATAAATAAATAAAACAAATTTTTAAAAAGGAAAGTGACTTCTAAGAGCATTAACCTTTTTTTTTACTTTAAATTTATTTTATTTTTTCAGTGTTTCAGGATTCATTGCCCATGCCCCATACCCAGCAGAGCATTAACCATTTTTTAGTCACCCCTGCATCCTCCAAATAGAGTATAATTCCTAAAACATACTTGTTGTTTAGAAAGCTTTTTAGTTTCTTAGAAAATATCCAGAGTCTTAAAAATCTTCCTATTGGTTATGGATGCAGAGGCTTAGGGAAGCATTTGTAGAATCAAATGCTGCTAGAGAGTCTAGGACTGCAAAGATTTATGGTATTTTGGAGTTGGAGCATTTTCCTGTGCAGAAAATTGGTTTGGCCAAATGTCTCAATGTGTTAAAGAGGAATATTTACAAGGAATCTGATTTAATTAAGGTACATTCCCCATGATTAACTGCTAGACTCTGTAATTACTGACTTGGAAGTGTTACAGGAATGTCTAATACCATAAGATTTTGTAGAACGGCTTTTCCCCCTCATCTTCAAAATATACAATCGTCAGTCAAATTAGTTGGAATATTTTATGAGCGGATCATAGATTGATACCTTTATATTCTTCCAGACTTGAAGAATGAGAATCTTTGCTGAAAGTGTTCCATTGTGCTGCCTGGTATTACAGAAAGAGGAGGGCTTAATCCCAGCATGTCACTCAGTTGGTTGTTTTTAACCTCTTGGAGTCTTCAGATATAGAATGCACTCAGATGAATGGTGAGGGCTAATGGGGTGTTTAGCAGCACAGGTCTGTGGAGAGGCATTCTTAAAGCTGCTTATGCTGAATACAGGGAGCATGCTGGGAGCAGAAGTTACCTGCCATGGGCAAGATAGAGACAGTGGCCCTGGAGGAGGATGAAACCTGATGCTGGCCTAGGAAAGGAGAACAGCCTGTAATTACTTTTGCAAAATTACTCCATTGTTTTAAAATCTTCCTGGAATAGTTAAACAATTAGAGGGAACCAATGAATGCATAGAACACTGCCTTGGCTTTAACGTTTGACTCTGCCTCACATTCGGATCTACCATGTTGAACTTTTAATAAGATGACCGACATGGTGCACATTTGTATACAGTTTTATTTCATTCTTAGAACAACCTCATAGAAGCAAAGAAATTGTTTTTATTATTATTCCCATTCCATACATAACTCTGCAGACTGAGTCTTAGAAAGAGTAAAGAACTTTTCCAAAGTAAGGCAGCAATCAGTGGCCTATGGACGCAAATCCAGGTCATTTAAGACATAACCTCGTCACTCTACTGTCACTTGAGCTTGTGGAGTTTTAGCTCCCTTGCCATTGAAATGTAGGCCATGATTCCTCCTTCTTTTCTTGCTATGTGATAGTACATGATAAGTGCCTCATGATACCTGCATGATCTGTATACCTTATTAAAAATAAATGTTGATCCCCAAGGAGGGTATATGTGTGTGCTTGTGTGTGTGCTTGTCTCGGTCTGAGGAGTGTGATATTTTTTGCCTGATGACATGAAGGTACCATGAGAAATTGGCTGGCAGTCAGCAGGCAGTCCAGGGCTTATGACCCTGGCTCAGGGCTCCGAAGCAAATCAGTCAGGCTCTGGGGTAGACAGGAGGGCTCCAAGGTCAGGATGGTGATGTGATGAGGTAGTTTGCACCCACTGTGTGTGCCTTTAAAGTAACTTAAAGAAAGAAACAACTCCATACCCATTGCCTGAATGTACACCTTGGGGCTGTTTGGGATAGGACAAAGGAGCTGGGCTGGAATAAAGGATTTTTTTTTTTCTCCTGATTCATGAGTACCCAAGGCCAAGGTGTTCTTGCAGCTTTCCTCTCCATCCTCTTCCCACCAAAAATCTTTGTTTGGGAAGACAGCAAAGGTAGGAAAGCAATTGTACTTCTGTTATTTAGGCATAAATACTTCAAGGATTCTTCTTTCTTTCTTTTAAAGATTGTATCTATTTATTTATTTGGGAGAGAGAGAGAAAGCACAAGCAGAGGGTGGGGGAGAGGCAGAGGGAGAAGCAGGCTTCCTGAGAGCAGCGAACCCAATGTGGGGATCAGTCCCAGGACCCCAGGATCATGACCTGGGCCAAAGGCAGCTGCTTAACTGTTAAGCCACCCAGGTGCCCCTCAAGGATACTTTCTAAATAGTGGATTAATAGCAGACACACAAATAGCTAACTAGCCTTCAGCATTACATAGTTAAAAGGTTATAGATTTAATGATCACACAGACATAGTATAAAATCCCAGTTCTACCACATATGACATTTGATCCTCTCCCTAATCTCACCTAGCCTCAATTTTGCACACCTACAAAATAGGACTAAGAATATCTGCCTTGAAAAATTTGTTCATGAGTAAGTGATGTGGAATATATATAATGCAACTAGAGCAGTGCCTGGGTGGGAAAATGCTAGTTGCTTCTTTCCCAACAACAGGGATTTCCAGTAGATTCCTTGAAAATTTTGACCGTGTTAACCATCAGTACCACTCCATCACCCCAATGCCAACTGTTCTGTAACATTTTTTTTTTTCCAGAGGTAACACTTGTCCTCTGTCCTGAGAGGAAGGAAATTTCTTTTCTGCATTCTTACTTTATTGCCATTCATAATATCCATTTGATAATCTCACTTTTGACTGATGTGAGCAAAGAAAGTGGGTTGTTGGCATGGCAGAGAATTGATGTTGTCTTTTGCTTGTCCTTCTCCCTGCAGCAGGTAATCCTGTTCATACGGGGCAGGATTACCTGCTGCATGTAGATATTTGTTGCTCTGCATCCCTAACTGGACTATTCCAGGCATATTCTGTTTTCTTAAATTCTCTGGTTACCAATTTTTCATTTCTCTATCATTTCATTCCTGCTGTATTCTTTTGCTCCAAATACGTTGTCACCCCTCTGAGTTGTCTATCTTTACTATCCTTCTGATTAAATAACATTTTTTTGTTTGGACTTAATGGATCAGTAGATTAACACTTAAGATAAATGGAATCAAGGTGCCACATCTGGAACATGGGGTCAAGTATGAAGTTGAAATAGTCAGAGAGGTTGTTTTTCAGTCAAATGACCTCACAATTGGGACGTTCCATATCAGTCAACATCAGAAGGAGGAAGGACACAGAGAAAATCAGGGCATGAAGGTAAGCATTGCAGGGTCTCTGGAGACCCATTAATGGAGACTAAAGATTTGTTTTAGAGAGTGAGAAGTGCAAACTAGAACAATTCCTTCTCAAAGGAAGCAGCAGTTTTTCTAGGGTTCCTGTGGCCTTCAAATGGTTAGGAATGAAGCAATTAAAGAAATAAGGTGTGCAGAAGAATATATGGGTTTTCTGATCAATACTACATTTCTAGGAATCCCTTCTCTGAACTTTTATTTGCAGTGGCTGCAGTTATGTATTCATTTTTTCTTGTCCACTGGCCACTATTTGACCCAGGGGAAGGAACCTGACCCGCAATGGGCCAAAGAACTTCATTAGGAATCTTGGAGTTGGGATCTAAAAATCTGTAAAAAATGCTTAGGGTCTATCTTGAACATGTGCAAGAAGAAAGAAGCCAATCTTTTGAGATGGGAAAGAAGGGATATATAAGACATAGTGAAATTGAGAAAAAAAGAGACCTGACAAAATTGGAATCTTGAGACATCCCATATATTTATAATAAGTTATTTCTATTTAAGGTAGTCTTGTTAACTTTGGTCACTGAAATAAAAAACTTTCCAACTAAACACACCAAAGTGTCATCATTAAGCTTTTGCTGAAGTCATTCTCCTAACTAGAGGACTGTGTCCTTTCCTCCTTCGACTTTGTCTACACTTATTGTCATCTGCCTATTTAAGTCTTCTCCCCTGAGAAGCCCTCCTTGGTCATGTCTGATGTTATTTTGGGGGATATCTCTTGCAAGGACAACTTGATGAAACTATTCATAGGTTGAAAATAAAAAGGCTTTTTGTATTTTGTGTTTCTTTTACTATGAATTTGACCAATCCTTCATCTTCCCTGCACAATTTTTATAACTTTAACTTGAAGACAGATTAGTTATGCATTAAAATAAAAGAATTTTATATTGGAAAATAATTTGTAGCCTTATAGTGAAGATTTCCATTATCAAAGTATAAAGAAGTAGAACATTCTAATAGAGATATTTCCACTGAGCACATGAGGTTATATTCCCTGACACTGTCTTTGGCCAAGTGTGGGTCTAGATTTGTTTTTGGATGGTAAAAATGTACAAAGAGAACTCAAATAATCTGCTTGGTGTACGTATTTAAATAAGGGTCAGAGAAAAGTATTTGGATTTTGAAGTCTATATATAGCTAAGTATTCAGGATAGTACTCTTGTCTCAACCCATATTTTACAATGGAAAAACCATTGGCCCAAGAAAGAGAAGACTTGTATAGGCACACACACATATACACACACATGCAGGTCTGCACGCACGTGTGGGCACATTCAGCTCTGGCTGTGTCAGTGGCCTTCATTACATACGAATGCAGCTGCTGGACCCAAGGGTGAATATTCACAACAGGAGAGGCGACACAGCAGACGGTCAGCACATCCACCCAAATGTCAGGCAGTCACATCATTAACATAGTGCAGTGTCCAATAACTCTGAGCTCCCCACAGTGCAGACTCTGCAGGAATAATTACTTGGTCATCACATGTACTTCATCACTTCCAAATTAGATTTTACTAATCCACCGCTTTATTTTCAGTGTAATCTCATTACTTCAGTGGCGGTTCCTTTTTTTTTTTTTTTTCAGTGCCTCAGAAGATTTATTGCTTTAAACCAGTAACAAGATTTAGCGATTGCCCGAGGACATATTATTTTAAGATTTAGACTGATGTGAGTTTGGCTATGGAAATCCATTTCTCCTTCCCTTCCATCCCCCACACTCTAAGAAAGATTGTAGGATGAAAAACAAATTATAGCTCCATACCTTGATTTTTCTTATTACAGTAATATGAATAAAACTATATTAAAGAATGCAGGAGATTATCTTGAACAAAGAATAAGGGTCAAGTGGATCATTGCACACAATCTTTCCTTATAAAAATGCACCTAGGAAATAGTGTCCTATATTCCCAGCAGAAATGTTGTCATGTATACTTTATTTTTTCTCCACTAATAATTGGATAAAATCAATGTTCTTGGTGCTTTTTTCCATTCATGTTGACCCTGAGAAGATGAAGCTGAATGATTTCTTCCTCCAAGATACTGTAGTGTCTAAGGAGCTACAAATTTTAGACCATGCCAGACAGGAATTCTTTTGATCCTTCCCAGTGTTAATCCCACACAGTCTGGTTATTTTAATTGACAAAACTGTTTCAAAATATCATGGAAAGCAAGACAAATTATGATGAAAAATTAACAAAAACCCATGTCCTGATTTTAGATTTATTTTTTTAATTGCTTTCAGGATATTTTCCTAATTATACACATACTTAGACATTCATTATATAATTTCATATATCATCTACTTTCCGTATTAGAGAATCAAATGAAATGAATATATTGTTGTATTCCCTTTACAGAGAAGTTTTGCACTACAGAATCATTTAAGTTATCAGGAAAAATTCAAATAAAATATTTGCTATGCATATAGGACAAACACTGCTAGGCATCGACATTAGGAAAAAAAAAATCAAGATTAACATGTTTTCCTTCCCACTGCCACCCCTTCTCCCCCTGCCAGACACCCAGGACACGTAAAAAGTAATGGGAAAACCAGATAATTAGATGCATGGTAATTGTTTAACATGATGAGTGAAGTACAGGGTGCAATAGACACATTCTCCCTCATTGTATGAGGAGGGCTGAAGGTAAACAAGGAGGATAAGAAGGAGGAGGAGGAGGAAGAGGAGGAGGAGGAGGAGGAGGAAGAGGAGAAGGAGGAGGAGGAGGAGGAGGAGACTGGGTACTTGATATCTTCCATTCTCTTTTCAGTGACCCAGCCTCGTCGTTTAGACCGTGTCTTTCCTGTATATTCCTAGGGATTTGTTGCCTAATTACGATCATATGCCCTACAGTCAGGGTGTTAGCTAGTATCTTTTCTGCTAAAGGAAGAAATATAAAGTGTTGGAAGACCTGGCTTTTCATCCTGAGTTTGGCAGTAATTGATGCTCCATTCTGGGGAAGAGCTTACAGTGTATCTAGGCTTCAGTGTCCATGTCTATATGGTAAAGATTCAAACTAAAGTATCCCTAAGAATGTTTGGAGTTCTAAAAGCTCATGAACTTAGTCATCTTTCGAGATTATTTATCCTGCATCTTTATAGGGTATATTTGAAGACCATCAAGATCCATGAAAAGACGACAAGGAAGAGATAAATTAACAATAACTGAGTACCTTTTACGTGGCCATAATACTTCATTAAAAAATCGAGAAGTGGAGGCCTCATCCCAGCAGTACTCAGCAAGATTTACTAACCTGCACACAGTATATATATATATATATATATATATATATATATATATATATATATATGAGAGCTGAGATTGAAACACAACACCTCGACATTGTTGATGACATTCTAAGTACCTAGACATAGAATTAGGAAGAGTAATTCAGGGTAGAGAAGGCTTCCTGGAATCTGTGGAGAGGCAGATTTTTAAAGGCTAACCCTCCACATATGAAATAAACATGTTGAGAAGACAAGGACAAACAGAAAAACAAATAAACAACAAAAACTGAGAAAAGCCTCTGGTTGAGGTTGCCCCCTTCTGGAAGGTGATCTTTCACTCCTGAAATATACTTTCTAAAGTATACTAACTCTCTGTCTCTAAGGATAATACTGTTCCCCACCTAGGAAACATGTCATACTGATAGCATGGTACACAATCAGAGGACTGGCTGGGTCTGGAGGGGAAGAAGGTCCCATATTTTTCCGATACTTTGTAGTCCCAACAAATGAGTTCACTACATGTTTTCACTTCTCTCTGGTTGCTATGGTAATACAGCTCAGATCTTTTCTAAATTTCTACCTTGTGTAGAATGTGTTACATAAAAAGGACTGTTTTTGCCCAAACCTGTGGGAGGTGGTGGCAACTATTTGAGCTGTCAGCACCCGAGCAGGAGTGGAAAAGCAAAACTAAGGAAGAGGAGGAGGTCAGAGATCCTTGAGAGGTGGAACAGATGTCCAAATCTTAACTACTTGGTCTTGGTATCGAACTTAGGTGTCAGAACTGAAGTAAACTGAACACCATTTGGGACCGAAAACTAGGGTCCATGAACCAGAAGCCCAAACATGCTTGAGAGTTCAGTATTCTGTTCAGTTGAGGAATAATTTCAATGACTACAACTCTCTAAATATACCATGATTGGGATGCCTGGATGCCTCAGTTGGTGAAGCATCCACTTTAAGCTCAGGTCCTGATCCCAGAGTCCTGGGATCCAGCCCTACGTCCTAGGTCAGGCTCCCTGCTCAGTGGGGAGTATGCTTCTCCCTCTGCCCCTCCCCTCTGCTCATGCTCTCTCTCTCTAGCTCTCTGGCTCCTTCCTAAACAAGTAAATAAAATCTTAAAAATAAATAAATAAATGCACCATGATTTTTCTTAAAGACATAATAGTTTTATTTAAAAACAAAATTTTTTATTGTGCAATGATTTTAGAATTATGGAACAGTTTCAAAGATAGTCCAGAGAGATCTTATATACCTTTTAAATTAGTTTTCTGTTACCATTATAATAAATTACAAACTAGGTGGCTTAAAACAACACAATTTAAAATTTTGGAGGTAAAAAGTCCCAAATGGATTTCAGTGGGTAAAATGAAGGTATTGATAAGGCTGTGTTCTTTATGGGAGCCCTAGAGAAGAAACCATCTCTTTGCCTTTTCCGGTTCTTAGAGGCTACCCATGTACCGTTGATGCATCACCCCTTTCCATCTTCAAAGTCAGTAATGGTCAATCAAGTCTTTCTCCTATTGCATCACCTGGATGTTGATTCTTCTACTTCCTTTTTCCTCACTTAGGGACCCTTGCAATTACATGTGCCCACCTGAGTAATCCGGGATTATCCCCTTCCTATAAAATCAGCTGATTAGCAAGCTAAATTCCATCTGCTACCTTAGTTCCCCTTTGCTGTATATTTTAACATATTCACAGGTTCCAGAGTTTTGGACATGGGAATTTTTGGAAATCCATGATTCTACCTACCACACCCTTTATTCGGTTCCCCCCATATTTAACATTCCACATTGCCCTCCCTGGTACATTTTTCAAAACTGAGAAACTGCCATTGGTGCGTGACTAAAAACTGAACCTATAATTAAGTTGGATTTCACCAATTTTCCCATTAATGTCCTTTCCCTTTTCTAAGATCTGATCCAGTATACCACATCATGAGGTGTCATGTGTTCCCAACCTCCTCTAGTCTGTGACAATTCCTCAGTCTTTCTTGATCTTTACAGCTTTAAGAATGCTAAATGATAGTGTTTTGACTGTTTGTCACTACTTTGTATATGTTGTATATCATTATAGCCCATAAACAAAGTCCGAGAAGAAAAATCTTTTTTTAATTTGCCATAGTACCATACTGCAGCTCTGCAAGTATTCCAGAGAAAATGTACCATTATGGAGGGGCTCTTTCAGAGCAGTTTTCCATTGTTGGCTCCAGAAGAGAAATAGAGCTCAGTGGCCAACTCCAAGCCTTTGTGGACTTTTCTCTATGCATTATAAAATATACATAGGTTTACCTTTAGTGATGTAGCATGGTTTTAATCCAAAGAGAACAGAGCTTGGGATAAGAAAGTGTAAGATGTTTTGTTCTGTTATTCTTGCTGCTGTTTTCATTACAATTTTTAAAAAGTTTATTAAAGAAAAATGGGAAAATGCAAATAAGAAAAAAGAAAACTAAATGCAAACCATCTAGAAATAACCCTGTAAATGCCTTGCTGTATATTGTTTCTGAAAATAATCTGAAAATTATGATTATGTAATACTTAAGGTTTGATCTCTTTCATTTCTTATCATCTCGAATCTCTAGATGTACTTGGATGTACTATGATTTATTTGAAAGTTAATTTATCTCCAAGTTCACTGTCAGGAAGCTAAGTTTAGCTAAAATTTTGTGAAGGTACTTAACTATTTCTTTAGAATAAATGCTCAGTGAAAAATTTTCTGATATGTCACATAGCAACTCAAAATATCAGAGGCTTAAGGCAATGATTGATGATAGTGCCTCATTGGCAGTGACTTGGGCTTTGCTTCATGTCACCTTCACTGTGGACCAGGCCGTCAGAGCAGGCATTGTTTTCGGCATTGCTGGTTATGGAGGCAGTGAGGAGACAGTAATGAGGCACTCGCTGGCTTTCCAAGTTTCTCCTTAGCTCACGAAAATTCATTGGCCCAATCAAGTCACATGGCTAAATGTGACTTCAAGGAGACAGAAAAAATATATAATTATCCCAAAGAAATACATTGCCAAATGATCCTTCCAACTGGATTTACCAGTTTACATTTCCATCACAACATATGAAAATGGTGGTTTCCATATCGTTTTGTAAATACTGAATATTACTGTGTTCTTCTATTTGCCAATTTGACAGGAGAAAGCTGTATTTCATTGTATTTTTAAAAATCATATCTAAAAAATTTTAAAAATAAAAAATTTGTATCTAGCTTTTTATTAATAAAAAAGAGCCCAGTTTAGGTTTAGTTTTGCATCCAATGGATGTGAGTCTTTGGTGGAAGCTAATTGTCCTCTTTAATCTCAGTTTAAACTTATCTGTATAATGGGAAGAGGAAAAATTTCTATCTCATTGAATTATGGTAAAGATTAAATGTGCTGATATATGGAATTATTTTGTAAACTGTGAAATATTTTAAAGGAGGAACCCATTTCATAATTATCTACAGTATTTAATGCCTAATCTAGTACAATAATACAAATAAGATAGGAACTACAATAACATTATGCATTGAAGACTGAGGAGTAGAAGGATTAGGGCATTGCAATCAAGAAAATTCTGGCCCTGTGTGTACCAGCCATAATTTATCCAACTCTTAAAGGATGATAATATCTTTCTGCATGACTACTATGAGGATTCAATGAAATAAATTATGTAAGGTATAGAAAAATATTGGAAAATATTTATCCTAATGGAAATATAGATATTAATCAATATCTAATGAATTAATTGTATCATCATTACCATTTGAGTGCAATCATTAAACTTATAAAAATCAGTGTTCCAACTTTTAAAGTTTATAAATTTATCTTTTGTCTTTTGTAAACTTCTCTTCATCTTGGTTGGGGACTGTTAAGCAAGTTTTATAGCTCTGCTTAAATTAGCATTTGCTAAGCATTAAAACCAACATATCTTTGAAGAACACAAAAATGTGATTAACTGGAGAAATTTTATCCATTAAATGTGTCACCTAGTGAGAAGAGAATTACTGAATTCTTCATGTACAATTTGTCCATGTAACTTTCTGTAGTAATATACAAGGACATATTATTCATTATAACTTTTATGATTTTTTCCTTTCTTTTGCCATTTTAATAAGTGTTGGTGCAAATCACAAATGTTAAGGATTTGTGAAATGTTAAGGATTAGAGAAGAAAATGGAATCTGTCGACTTTTAAAAATCATTTCTTTCTTTACTGACTCATTCAGATCATACACAACAAGAACTTACTCTCTGCCAACCTCTGTACTAAACCTTCTAATGCATTATCTTATGGAATCCTCCTAAATAAATTCATAAAATAGGGATTATGAGTTTATAATTATGTAGATAATTTCAATTATCTACACATATATGGAACAAATTCAGTGAGTTTAAGTAATTTGCCAAAGATCACAAAAGGGAACTGAAAGAATCATGGCTAAAATTGAGATCACATGCCTTCAGAAAACATATTCTTAAATATTACACTAAGTTACCCCAAGCCAAAGACGTTTGGGAAATCAGAATAAGTAGGATATTTGTAAAAGCTTTATGTAGTACAGTAAGAAAGAGAGCTAAATACTATTCAGAGTGTTTGACCCTGGATAACCTGAAAGATAGGCATTACTGAACTGAGCTCATATCACCCAAGATAAATGTTTACTTTAGTGCATTTCTCAAGATACGACAAGGTTACACTCTACCTTTATTTTGCCCTAAATATTTAAATAAAAAAATTTAAAAACCTGAGATATATTATTTAATAGACCAATATGGATAAAAATCTTAAAGAAACTTTGTACATAGAATTAATTGTATCATTCATTATTAACCCTAATGTACAGATGTACCCCAAAATCACAGAGTCAATGTCCTTGGATGACAATTTTAAGCAGTATAAAACCCAGGAATGTGCTTTCTTCATTATTCTTCATTTAAACTTTTATATTAATGATTGGAGATTTCTGGATTATACAAATGCATACAATTCTGCCACTGAGAAAAGAGAAATACATAATTTTTCTCTACGACAAAAACATGATACAAAGCTTCATACTAAGGATTGCCTTAGCATTGGGTCACACAAACACATGCTAATTATTTTCAGAAAAGAATGCCTTAAAAAAAAAAAGAATGCCTTAAGATTCTAAAACTAAAATCATTTTTATGGCAGAAATCTTGTAATATTTATTTGACTTACCTTCAACAATTTGATGCAGCAACGTCAAATCTCTCAGCAATCAAGGAAGTACATTTAACAATTAATTTAACTCCAAGAGATTGCCAGGAAGTTGCTCTATTGTGAATATTTTTATGGCTATGGTGAGTGATTAGTAACACCTGTTTTAAAAAATTTCCAGTCGTGATTAATAGTGTAGAACATTGAACCTTGGCTACAGCTTTATTTCTGTGTTAGAGTAAAGTCAAATCTGTTTCCTAAGGAAAATTTGGACCTAACTCCTAGGCATTCCTTTGAACCTCTGTTTAGAACCGAGCTGGCCAAATAGCCAAATGTACTAGGTAAGCTCCTTAACTTTCTGTATTCTAGGGTGATTGGGAATATATGGAATTGCTCACAGTCAGAAACCTAAATTGTCTGAAATCCCGGATCCTACAGGAGAAGGTTTTACCTCAAACTAACTGCCATCCATTTCTTATTTCAAGCCGTTAAAATAACTAACATCCATGGAAGATTATCTGAAAGACAGTCTAGTTTCTCTGAGTATTTGAAATTATCTTCTAGATTCTTGGATCAAGACAGAGTAGGAGAGTGCCGTGTAGCTGGATGGCATTGTTTCACCACTTCGTTAAGTTGTCCTGACTACATTGCCACTGGTTATGATGACAACAGTCTGCACTGCAGGACATTAAAATATACAAGTCCTTTAGCCAAGGGATATTATTGAGTCTGGTGTTCCTTGCTTCAATTTGAAATACTAGAAAAAGATGTACTAGAAAACCCAGAGTTGACCTACCAGGCAAAAAATGGCCACGAAAGTGGACCTTATAATTTACACATTGTATACAGGCATTTTCTCTACCTTCCTGCTCTCATTTTCCTTTGGACCTGATTTTTTTCAGCCTTTAATTTTTGATGTGCTATATTTTATATAATCATAGAAATATATTAAGGTAATAAGATTACTAAACAACCATAAACACTGAAAAGAGTACAACTTGGTGATTTTTACTAAGTGAATACACATATTTGTCAACCACCTAAATAAAAATACATCATCAGTACCCAGAAATCATCTCCTGAACTTCTTCTCAGGCACTAATCCCCATCTTAGTTTTTTCAGGTTTTAAACTTTACCTATATGGAATCATATAGTATGTATTCTTTCGTGTCTGGCTCTTGTCTCCTCCATTTTGCACGTTTGTGAGAGTCATCCATGTTGTTTCTTTGTGTAGTGGTAGTATGTATATTTTAACTAATCTAAAGTATTCCGCTGTATGAACACACTACAGTTTACTTAACCGCGCTATGGTTGATTGACATTTTGGGTGTTTTCAGTTTGGTCCATTCAAATTATACTTCTATAAACATTCTAACATGTATGTTTCAATTGGG
Organism: Spilogale gracilis; assembly: GCA_004023965.1. Lineage (NCBI taxonomy): Eukaryota > Metazoa > Chordata > Mammalia > Carnivora > Mephitidae > Spilogale > Spilogale gracilis. The sequence goes on from PITA01015474.1 coordinate 43,101, forward strand.
GATATATATATAGATAGATAGATAGATAGATAATAGATAGATATAGATATAGATATAGATATAGATATAGATATAGATATAGATATAGATATAGATATAGATATAGATATAGATATAGATACACACATACATACTATGCATATGAAGACTGTTTAAAAATAATTTTTGGAAAGAATGAAGGAAATACATACCATATTGTGGAATGTGGATTAAATACTAGGTCAAACATGAACTGTTTTAATAAGGAAAGTAAAATGATCAGAAATAAAATTTTCAGCAAAATAATGTAGAAAATGCAGTGAAAGGAAAAAGATATTAACTAGGCTGACAATTCGAACAATCTAAACGGAAAGTAATGGGAACTTCCGCTAGGGGGAGTAAGAGGGAACGATTGAATCAAGAAACACTTGAGCTAGAATGTGTGGGACAGGATGTTTGGCTATGGGAAGATCTGGAGAGGGAAGCAGTCAAGCTGACTTGAGCAGCTGTGTGAACAGTAGACAGTATCAAAAGATGAAATATTAGAAGAGAAAACTTATTGGGGAGGGGAAAAGATGCTGAAATCGTGAGTTCATCTTTGGGTATCTTGAGATGGAGAAGATGCCCTGAAGATGAATCTGAATGTGGAAACACCAGTAGAAACTGGACCAGAGGAGGGATAAACAGTAAGTATCATTGTCTGAGTAGGAGAGGCCATGTATGTACAGTGTCAATGCGTGCTTTGATGCAAGAGGTGATCCAGTAATGAACTCACCAAACGGTGGTGGCAGTTATATAGGAAGGTAAAGTGGACAATAATTTATTTGTATTAATATTATACTTAAGTTTCAAAAAGCCCTAAATAAATCTTCTCCTCTTTTCTCATACTTTTCTCACTCATTTTCTCACTGCCAGAACTCCTTTTTGAGACCTCAGAATCATAAAACTATTCTTCAAAATATTCTTCAAAAGGTTTGTAGAGGTTATTCTTTCTAATCTCTCAGATTTTATGAGAAATTGAGACTGAAAGAGGCTAAGTGGCATGTCCAAAACACATAACTAGAGAGAGAAGGAGGTAGGAGCCGCAGCCTGGACTCATTTCTCTTTGACACCATCCCTTCGATATCTACATTAGCTTTTCTCAACTGGTCTCACCATTTCAATCTCCCTTTTTTTGATCTGTGTTACTAAGGCTTTGGAAGTTTCGAAGATGTCAGTCTCTGTTTAAAAACCTTTAATCTGGGGTGCCTGGGTTGCTCAGTCATTAAGTGCCTGTCTTCGGCTTAGGTCATGATCCCGGAGTCCTGGGATCCAGCCCCCCATCTGGCTTCCTGCTCGGCCAGAAGCCTGCTTCACCCTCCTTTACTCCCCCTGCTTGTGTTCTCTCTCTAGCTGTGTTTCTCTCTGTCAAATGGATAAATAAAATATTTTTAAAAAAATGAAAATAAAAACTTTTAATCCTTTCTCAATGCCTGCAAAAAAAGTCCAAACTCTTGACGTTAGTATTCAAGGCCCAAATCCAAAATAGTCTCTTCTCTCATTCCTATAATCCAAAGAGAACAATTTGCCCTTCCCCAAAACACCTAGGAACTGATATCTCTAGTTCTTCATTTTTACCTGACAAAAATCTCACTTCAAAAGCCTGTTTTAAGAGAGTCTTTTTTTTTTTTTTTTAGATTTTATTGATTTATTTGTCAGAGAGAGAGAGAGAGAGTGCACACGTGCCCTGTGCATGGGGGAGCCACAGAGGTAGTAGGAGAAGCAGATTCCCCACTGAACAAGGAGCCCAATGCGGGCCTTGATTCCAAGACACTGGGGTATTACCTGAGCCGAAGGCAGAAACTTACCCAACTGACCCACCCAGGTGTCCCCCCAAAGCCTGTTCTAAATACCAACTACCCCATGAAGAATTTCTTTATTCTCCTAAATCGTGTTCTTTCTGAGCATATTTCCTCACTGGGGAATTGGGAATATTAATATCGAACACATAGACTTTTGCCAGAGAAACTCTTTAATGTCTCCCTTTTGGACGCTCATAATTGTGTATCTGTTCCTTTCTTCTATCTCTGTATTCTGTATTTTTTAAAGTTTTATTAGAACTTGATTTACTCCTCTGACTACATAGCAAATATTTCAGGGATCATAAAGCACTTAGGGTTGGGACCATGCCTCATTTTTCTTTGTATTCCCAGCCCCTAACTCTCTACCTGGCACTAACTAGCAATATAATAATAAAATAATTACTAATAACTAATAAACTTGTGACGTATTAGCTTGGATCCATTAATTTCCCCAAACCGGCTATCTTCTCAGCTTCTAGTGCTGAACCACTGAGCATTGCTGGAGAGAAAGTTGCACAGTGGACTAGTTCAGGGACTGCAAACATCAGTCCCTTCCACAGTTCTGCTAGCTTTGCATCTGCCAGTGGGCAGCACTCCAGCCCTTCCTTCACAGTAACTAGTGAAACCCTCTTGGCTTTTTCCAAACTCTCTGTTTCTCTATCTTCTCCCTCCCTTAGTCCATCACCTATGATGTATGGCATGCTCTTCCATTGTACAACAAAAATAGAAACTCTCAGTCTTCTGCAACCTCATCCACCAATTTATTTATATTCCCCTGACAATACTGCCTTGCTCCCCATTCTTACTTTCATTTTTACCCTTTCCAATGGACTAGTCACTCCTGTGTAAGGCTAATTTCTTTAGCTGAGTTCTTGATCTCAAAGCTTGTCCTCTTCAAAGCTTTGTCCTACTACTTATTTTCCTTCTTTTTCTCTTCTCCGCTGACTTCTTTATAAAAACACTTGGACATATTGTCTCTATCTTAAAAAAAACTAAGTCATCCCTTAATGAGTTAGTCTCTCGTGTACCCCAGAACTTACCTACCTGCACTCTCCCTTTTGCCACTACTGCTCAAATAAACATGTTCAGGCAGAGAGTGCCAGTAGTTTCTTGACTGCCAGATCTGATAGATTCTTTCTTTTCCAAGGCCCCCTCTTTATTCCCCCATCACTTGACAGCCACTTTCATGGTCTCCTCTGCCTTAGCCTATTTCATTAATCTCCATGTGCCTCAGATCTCAGTCCTCTTCTTTCCTTTCTCTCCAAGTGATCCCATGCACTCCCTATAGAATGACTCTCCTATCTGTAATTCTAGACATGCTCTTTCTTTCCACCTCCAGACCAACGTCTTCACTCAGCCGGGACAATTCAGACCCACAGTGGGCCTAACAGTGAAGTCTGTATCTTCCTCTTGCTTTCTATTACCTCTTCCTCCTCTCTTCTTAGACAAAAACACCACTAGCAACCCAGGGGTCCAAATCAGAATTTGTGGATTCACCATTAATATCTCCTTTCCTCACCCTCCTTCTCAGCACACTGAATGACTCACTACATTGTGTCAACTCTCTCTCTGTCATTAAATCTCAACCCCGTGTGCAAAGTCATCATACCTTTTTATTCATATGGCTTTTATGCCAGTTTTCTAGGGATGCCATAACAAACTACCACAGACTGGATGACTTAAACAATGGAAATTTATTTGTTTACACTCCTAAAAGCTAGAAGTTTAAGATCATGGTGCCAACAAGTTTGGTTTCTCCTGCGGCTTCTCTTCTTGGCTTTCTGGTGGCTGCCTTTTCACTATATCTTTACGTGGTCTTTCCTCCATGTGTACAGATACCTCTGGTGTCTCTTTTTTTGCATCCAAATTTCCCTAATAAGGGCACCGGGACGATTGGATTAGGCCCACCCTAACAGCCTCACTTTAATTTAATAACCTCTTTTACAGGTCCTACCTCCAAATACAGACACATTCTGAAGAACTGTGCATTAAGGCTTCAACATATAAATCAAGGTGGACTTACAATGAATAACACTGTGATTACTTCTGTATTCGTTTCCCATGGCTGACATTAAAAATGTACCATAAAATGGCTGAGAATAACAGAAATTTATTTTCTCGCAGTTCTGAAAGCTGGAAGTCTGAACTCAAGGTGTTGGCTGGGCCATGATCTCTCTAAAGGTTCTAGGAATGATCCTTCATTACCTTTTCTTAGCTTTTGGTTGTTGCCAGAAATCTTTGGCATTCCTTGACTTGTAAACACATCACTCTAATCTCTGCCTATGTAGTCACATGATAGTTTTCCTTGTCCATGTCTTTGTGTATACTTTTTTCATTTTATAAGGACACTTCTCATTGGATTAGAGCCCAAACTAATCCAGTCTGATCTCATTCTAACTCAAAGATCTTAATACCAAATAAGATCACATTAACAAATACCACGGGTTAAGACTTTAACACATCTCTTTAGGGGACACAGTTCAACTCACAATAACTTCTGAACTAGCTTTACTGTCTCCCAAGATCAGGTTCACTCCCTTCCTCCTGGTACAGTTTACCAAATTGAACCTATATGAACCTATGTTGACATAATCCCTTGAAATACATAGTTTACTTTAGTGTTCAACTCTTGACATTGTATATTCCTTGGGTTTGGACAAATATGTCATGGCAAATATCCATCATTTTAAAAATCATACAGAGTGTCTTCACTGACCTAAAAGTCCTCTGTGCTCTGCCTATTCATTCCTTTCCCCCATGTAGCCCTGACACAACTACTGATCTGTTTATTGCCTCTATAGCTCTGCCTTTTCCAGAGCATCATATAGTTGGAATTCTTCAGTGTGTAACCTTTCAGATTAGCTTCTTTCACTTAGTAATGTGCACTTAAGGTTCCTGCATGGTTTCCCATGGCTTGATAGCTCATTTCCTTTTAGCACAGGATAATACTTCCTTGTCTATATGTAGCACAGTCTTGACTTGTAAACACAAGTTTGTGTTACACTTGTGTTTACAAGTCAAGGAATGCCAAAGATTTCTGGCAACAACCAAAAGCTAAGAAAAGGTAATGAAGGATCATTCCTAGAACCTTTAGAGAGATCATGGCCCAGCCAACACCTTGAGTTCAGACTTCCAGCTTTTTTCCATTTACCTAATGAAGGATGTTTTGATTGCTTCCAAGTTTTGGCAATTATGAATAAAGCCAAATTTTTGTATAAACAGATTTTTTGTGTGTATGCAGATTTTTGTGTGAAAGTAATTTTTCTGCTCCTCTGGGTTAGTACCAAGAAGTGCAACTGCAGGATCGTATGGTAAGAGTATGTTAAGTTTTTAAGAAATAATCAAATTATCTTCCAAAGTGGCTGTACCATTTTGCATTCCTATTGGAAATGTATGAGAGTTCCTGCTGTTCTATGTCCTTGTGAGCATCTGGTGTTGCCATTGTTCTAGATTTTGGCTTTTTTAATAGGTGTGTGGTAATATATCATTTGTTGTTTTAATTTGCATTTCTCTGATGACATAGAGCATTTTTTCCATTTTTTTATTGGCCATCTGTACATCTTCTTTGGTGAAATGTCTCTTAAGGTCTTTGGCCCATTTTGACATCAGGTTCTTTGTTTTCTTATTGTTGATTTTCAAGTGTTCTTGGTCCATTCTGGATAACAGTCTTATCACAACTGGCCTTAGGAAATGTTTCCTCCAGTTTGGAGCTTGTCTTCTCATTCTTTTGAAATCACCTTTTGCTGAACAAAAATTCTTAATTTTAATGAGGTCCAGCCTATCAATTATTTCTTTCATGGATTGTGTCCTTGGTGTTTTATCTGAGAAGACAGGAATGATTGTGTTTTCTGAGTCTTCCAAAAATGTTTCCAAAATAGTTTCAGTTTGAAAGTTGAGAAAAAGATTTATGTTGGGAAATTTCAAAACAAAATTCTGCCTCCAGTGATTTAGTCTATATTTCTTTTACCTAGTGTTCCTGTCCTGATAAATTCTTATGCAAATTTTATAATCTTAGAAAATATTAATATTTAAAATCTTGGTTATTTGTAGACTAAGGAGAATCAAGGAAATTAAATATAATGGCGTTAGGCTCCATTTTCCTTTTGCAGAACACATCCATCTTTAGGAAATATAATTATTCTCCTTTACATTAGTTCTTTCCTTAACAAAAATTAATGATCCTATAATTCAAAACCTTTTTCTTTGACTTAGATGAGAATAGCACAAGAACTCAAATAGCCTTCTGACTTTAAGTCAGTTGTGTAAAAATGGAAAAGAATGGCATTTCAATAGGTCAGATCACATTAAAAGAAGCTCTAAGTAACCATACATATTCTTTGTGCAGAAATGCAATTGCTCTTGGTATAGTCATCTGATGGACAGCTTCTTTGACTCCTGTGAATTCTAACTGTTCAATGTAGGATCTTTTGACTTACTTATGAAGTAAGCACTCATTACTTGTGACTAATAACAAGTTTTTCCTTCCCATTTTTTTTTATTGTTACTAAAATTTCTTTTTTTTTCCAGTGTTCCAAGATTCATTCCTCATTCCCCACACCCAGTGCTCCACGCTTTAGGTGTCCCCAGTACCCACCACCAGGCTTTCCCATCCCTCCACGCCCCTCCCTCCAAGTCCCTCAGTTTGTTTCTGTGTCCAAAGTCTCTGTTGTTTTGTTTCCCTCCCTAGATTACCCTAGTTCCCATTTACTTGCCTTCTCCCACTGTCCTCCAGTTTACCCCTCATGCACCGCAAGTAAGTGAAACCATGCGATACTTGACTTTCTCTTCTTGGCTTATTTCACTCAGCATAATCTCTTCCAGTCCAGTCCATGTTGCTACAAAAGTTGGATATTCGTCCTTTCTGATGGAGGCATAGTATTCCATTGTATGTATGTACCACATATTCTTTATCCATTCATCTGTTGATGGGCACCTTGGCTCTTTCCACAGTTTGGCGATTGTGGCCATTGCTGCGATGAACATTGGGGTGCATATGGCCCTTCTTTTCACTACTTCCGTATCTTTGGGGTAAATGCCCAGTAGTGCAATTGCAGGGTCATAGGGTAGCTCTATTTTTAATTTTTTAAGGAATCTCCACACTG
>PITA01015475.1:0-50014 GCA_004023965.1 Spilogale gracilis
CTGCCATTCTTTCGCGCCTCCTGTCCCATCCCTTTCATCCGTTACAGGTGTCTCGGCGGACCCCGTTGATTGCCTCGCGGGCCGAGGCACACTTGATTTTTTATTGTGTAGCATTTGTTCTCATGGCAGCCAACACAAATAGAAGCCATAAGCACTTGAAAAAAACAAACCACATACATAGTGACTTGGAAAGCTTTAAATTTGCAGAGTACTAGTGAAATTTATGAAAAATTTTAATCTAAGATTCATAAGCTTTTTACATTCTAGAACTTTAGTAAAAGGGGTTCAATGATTGTTCTTGTCTACTACTTCTGCAAAGCTTAAGAAATGTAACAGCTAACCAAGATTTCTCATCCCTTCACCTACTATACTGTACTTATATTACCTAAAGGCAACATAATCAGCAAATCTTACATTTCTGAATATTATTATATATATTTGCTGCTAACAAAAAATGGACACTACTGTACTATTGAAATAGCTCTCCTTTTCAAGTGCCAGGGTAAACTCTTGCTTATTCCAATAAATGGTCTGAATTTTCAAGCATTGCACATGTCAGCATTCCAGTAAAGAACAAGGACAGAAGAGAGTTTGTTTCCATTCACAGGCTTGAGCTGACTTGTTTTGTGTGCTCAAGGAAACCACAAGTGCTATACCACTGAGAACCAAAATACTTCCTGCTATTCTTAACAGAATTTAAATCTGTCTCCTGGCTGTCCTGCAGTTGCCTTTGTCTGTTAAGCAAACTGCCAAATGGCCTCTTTATGTCCCAGTTTTGCCTAGACTATTTTTTTAGAAAGCAGTTTAATTTAAAGAACAACAGAATTATTATTCTTTCCTAACTTTGGTTGAGAATGACAACATTTGTTTTTTGAAAAAATAACAAAAAATATTGAGAATAACATAAGAGTTTAGTAATAAAACTTGTTACAAATCCACAGAGAATATTTTTCCCAGGAAATAAACTCCTACCTACAGTTGCCTCAAAAGATTTACTATCTTCAGGATATGGGATAAAATAATATTAAAGGTCTGAGGCAATTATTTTGATTTCAGTTGTGGTTGAACACGCACTGTCACATTGCTCGGGAATTGTCACAAATATTTTGCATGTTTTGTGGACTATAAATTTTGACTATAAAAAAAGCCATCCACTTAGTGTCACTAGGCAAATTAAGGGGTATGCTCTCCAGCTCCTAAAATTATACAAATAGAATTAGAGTAAAAAAAAATATCAAGGACAACTTGAAGAGAGTAAGTGTGTAACAAATGGATAATTTAGAGTCAGGAAGCAGGGGAGGGGACATATATGGATTAAAGGTCTCTGTACCTGGTCCTTGACTGTTGAGTGCTCTTGCCCCTCTCATCTAGGAGGAAATTAAGATGCATAGAATAAGCTCCTTTTTCCAAAGCTATCAACTATGAATATTGCATGTTCACATTCAGTTCATTCTGTTAGAAATATATATATATATTCATATACATTCATATATATATATATTCATATATAATATTTATTTATTTATTTAGAGTGAGCAAGCATGGGGGGAGGAGTAGAGGGAGAGAGAATCTCAAGCAGATTCTGCACTAAGCGTGCAGCCCCAAGTAGGGGTGGGTCCCAGGATCCTGAGATTATGACCTGAGCTGAAATCAAGAGTCAGAAGCTTGGGGCGCCTGGGTGGCTCAGTTGGTTAAGCGACTGCCTTCAGCTCGATCTTGGAGACCCGGGATCAAGTTCCACATCGGGCTCCCTGCTCGGTGGGAGGCCTGCTTCTCCCTCTCTCACTCCCCCTGCTTGTGTTCCCTCTCTGGCTGTGTTTCTCTCTGTCAAATAAAATCATAAAAAAAAAAAAAAAAGAGTCAGAAGCTTAACTGACTGAGACACCGATATGCCCCATTCTGTTAGAAATATTTTTGTACATGATCCACAGAAAGGAATTAAACTGCTACCCCTATCCTTCGTGATGGCTGCATAAACATTAGGTTTATATTTAGAGCAACTGTTACCAATTGTTTCTTCAACTCAGTTTCCCTGCTAAGTCTCTATTACAGGCGGACAACAAGAGATGCAGGAAGAACACTTAAACATGTCATAGTAGAACAGTAATTTTGGTAATAGGAAACTGACATGATATCTAGTTTATTATCTATTTCTTATTTATGAACAATTCATATTTCTGTAGTAAGTATATCTTGCTTTGACAGTCTAAAGCTTATTAGGAAAAAGATAGCCTACTCAAACCCTCCTCTTCCCATGGTTAGCATGTACTTATTCCTTTGTGTATTCGTATACACATATATCTTCCAACTTGTAAGCTTCTTTGAGAAGAGCAACTGTAATACTAATTTCTTCTGGAAAAAAGATGTCTTAACATATTGGTTGGTGTGGCTACACACACACATACACACACATACACACACACGTGCCACTTCTTTAAAAAAATTTTTACTTTTAACTAATCTGTATACCTAATATGGGGCTAGAACTTACAACCCTTAGATCAAGAGTCACATGCTGTACTGACTGAACGAGCCAGGTACCCTGCACACATGACACTTCAAATATTTACCGATCTAATTTTATTCCATAAGACTAAAGGAGTAGCTCTCTTAAAAAAGCTAGTCAGGTTTAATATTTCAATTTCTATTTCTTCAAAAGTTTTGATATTTGTTGACCATAACATATGACATGAAAACTTTCTTTTTTTTTAAAAAAAATATTTTATTTATTATTTGACAGAGAGAGATCACAAGTAGGCAGAGAGGCAGGCAGAGGGAGCAGGGGAAACAGCCTCCCTGCTGAGCAGAGAGCCCAATGAGGACCCTGAGATCATGACCTGAACCAAAGGCAGAGGCTTTAACCCACTGGTGCCCGAAATAAATAAAATCTTTAAAAAAAAGAATACACTGATTTCAGTGCAAAGAATTCACGAGAACACATAGTTGGAAGACATGGTATTTAGTATGTATTATAAAATTAAAAACATGTTAAATTTAACATGAACAAGAAATGAATATGGCTTACATTTTCCTACATATTCTGATTAAACCTTGAATTTGCAGCATTATCAATGAATCATAGCAACAAATTTTGAGAGACATAATCGCAAGCATATATTCATTTACATGTAGCATACAGCATCATGAGTAATGCTGTAATGGTTTTAAAATTATATTTGGGAAACATAGGCAAGAAGATCTGTTATATTTTCAATACAATTTTCAAACAGCCAAGGCACTGTCATAACAATTATTGTGATGGGAGACATGACATTAACCAAGAATGGCACATTTCACAATAAATGTGAAATAAAAAACATGACAAGATGGTTCTGTAACATGAACAGGAAGAGATGGGATCTGGATAGTGCAAATAATATTCATCTGCACTGACATATATTAAACATGTATATGCATTATATTAACTGACATATATTAAACACGTATATACGTGTATATATGTGCATGAACATATATTAAACAAATAATAAAGGTTTCTTCACTACCTATTATTCTAAATTTGGATCACTAAATCTCCATTTATCACATTGGTTCATAAAACCTGTTACACATTTTTAAAATCAAATGGTTAACACAGCCTTCACTTTTAGCCAAGATAGAGCAAGAGGGACCAGATATACCTTCAATCTTGGACATGATGACAAAAACAAGAAAAGAAAAGAAAAGGAAAAGGAACATTTTTACCTAAAAATATAATAGATAAGCAAAATATTTTTAAAAACGGACCTGAATACAATTAAGCATTATCCTCCTTATGATGATCTCCAGTAGGTATACTGTGTGCCCTTTTACTTTTGCATAGCTTCTAGCAATACAGCCCTTGCTTTTTCTGTTTCTTTCTCTTGCTTAGGCTTTTCAGTATTGAACTTTCCCAGATCCATTCAACTTTTCTGATATATTTTTTAATTAAAGTTCCTGAGGCTATCCTCAAAGACATGCTTATGGTATGTATGATTAAGAGGAAGAAAACCTCAGTATGGAGTAAAAGCTCTAAATATGTCATATTATTTTAAATATTCTGCCTTCTAGTTTTTTTTCTATGTGTTAAGAGAAAGGGATTATGGAAATATAATTACATTTTTATTTTTAAAAATTTTAAACATAATTTATGACTATCTGTGTATAAAAGCTAACCTTCCTTTCCTGGTATGAATTTTAGTGCTAGTTACAGTGTTTTTTAGTACTTCAAACTGACTTACTTAGAAACCAGACTTATCCCTAATAATCATTTGATATTATGTCAGCTATATATGTTTTCCGAATCAAATGGCTTTTTTGTTATAGATGCAAGTTTATGTTAAGTGAGGCTTTTAAAATACATAGTCAAAATCCTTCACAGATATGAAATTTTATTTTCAAAATAATTTTACCACAAGAAAAAAAAAAAGAATAGATGGAAGTTATTCCATGGCCTCTAGCCCTAAAGAATTAATCACTGACAGAAACTGGAGAAGTTCTGAAGGAAGAAAGACTTTCAGGGGATGTTGATAGATTTAAGTACTATATACTTTGTTAGGGTCATAACAGTACATTCAAGAGGACACATTTTTTTTTTTTTTTTACTATGTTCAGTTAGCCAACACAAGAGAAAACATTTTATAGGCCATCAGAAACAGGAATGCCTAGAGCTCTGTCAACAACTATGTTATTAGCATTATGATTACTCGTCACATAACCATGAGAACTGGGCACATATTTCTTAAATACCTTTTGTGCCACCAGTGGATTTCTATACTAAAAACGTAGTACAGAAATATTCTTCTAAGATCTATCTATATTCTTGCTAACCCCATGCTCTAATTTTCTTGCTCTGAGTAATGAATAGAATAATTTAACTATACCATCTAACTTACCTACCTTCTGTCTTTTATTATAAATATTGGGAAAGATTATATGTCTACTACTCTACCCTAGTATCTACAATTCTCCATTCTTCCTTCAAACTTCCTTCTTTCCTTCTTTCCTTTTTTCCTTCCTCCCTCCTTCTCTCTTACCCTTTCTTTCTTCCTCCCTCCCTCCCTCTCTCCTCCCCCTTTTCTTCTTTTTCTTTCTTCCTTCCTTTCTTTCCTCATTTTCTTTCTTTCTTTCCTTCTTTCTTTTTCTTTCCTTTCTTTTTCTCCCTCCCTTCCTTTTTCTTTCTTTCTTCCTTTAACCAAATCTCCATTTCATAGAAAGTTCTCAGATTTTGAAACAACAGAGTATTTTTATAGACCATGGAAACTCTAAATCATAGCAGAACACAAATTGTCAACTTTATATGTAATCTTTCATAGTTCTTTCTGTGCATAGGCTAAACAATATTAATTCCCAATGAAAAACCACTAGGGGGTGACCAAGCATCATTTCCTTTTCTTCTCTTGCTCTGGTTACTAATATTATTTAGGTAATACCAACATTTATAAATGTTTTACTCTCAATTAATTCATTGGTATTCCTGAAGATTTTCCAAGTTACTAGAAATGTCTGAACAAAATTGAATTCAATAAAACATATTCACAAGAAGTTTAAGTACTTCAAAACACCACATGCTGTTTAGTCTTAAACAAACCTTGGATTGCACTTGCAATCCTCTTAAAATCTGAAGAAAGCTCAAATGTAAACTATGAATTGTTTACTCCACCATAAGTGAAATTTGTGTTCCCTCTGAGATTGTGTGTTATATAAATTAGCCATAAGCTGAAAATTTAATATGTAATTTGAAAACAGTGATTCTTGAGAGCATTTCCTAGCATTTGAAAAATGATATGCTAATATAAAGAAAATGAACTACAATAAATGGTAAGTCTCTTTTGAGGGAAGAAATCAATTGGTTTACACCTAGTTAAATTTGTTTTATTCTATTTTTTCCTGAAGTTTACCTTGAGAAACCTTAATAAAATACAAACTAGTAATCACAAATAGAAAAATTATAATAGTCTACTTAAAAGCTTAACAAGAAATTAGGGAAAATACAAATTAAATTATCTATTGACATTTCTGAAACAATGAGCAAGTATACAACAAAGAGGTCTTTAATTTACAAAAATGGAGTAAATATTTATTTAAATCAATGACAACAGAAGAGAAGTGGTTAAGAAAAAGTACTTACCTGTCAATTCTCCCAGGCTTGGGACCAGGAAGCAGGTTATTATAAATAAGCAAGTCAATAGTATTTTATTTTCCAGACAAAATACGCTGCTGGAGTCAAACTACTGAACTTTGAAATCAATGAAATAAGGTTCTGTCATTCACTAATAGTGTGACTTTGAGAAAACTAATTAAACTCTCTAAGCCACAGTTGGGAAAATAAATAGTTTCTATCTCATGGGATTGCTCAGTGGATTAGCTGAGATACTATATATAATATATTAAGCAGCATGCCTGGCACAGAGTTCCCACTCGATAAATATAGAATGATTATATATGGGAAGTTCTGCATCTTGATGGGTCAATTGGACAGAATCATCATCTTCACAGTACTCCTAACATTGTCCCTTGGACAGATTAATTATTGTTATATGCCACTCCCTCTTTTCTTAGCTTTCAAATTCTCCCTCATAGGTTCCTCAAAATATCTCATTTCAAGGATTTAGATGTTTAATTCAATTCAACAAAATTTTCTGGAACTATAAAATAGAATTGCAGTGATTATAAATTATGCTTAGGGCCTGGCACTATGTTGGATTTAATGAAGGATTAAAATAAAATATAAAACACTTAAAGAATGAGCTAGTGTAGTTAATGGGAGTGGAAAGGAGGGGAAGATAAAGGAGGTGGGAAGGAAATTAAATTTCTGTTGTTTTAAGCCACCCAGTTTGTGGGAATTTTTTACAGCAGCTCTAGGAAAGAGGAACTTCTTTTCAAATCACCACAGTTATTAAGAAAGAATACATAAATAATTATACTAGGAAACTGAAAGATTTGTGCGAGAAATGTCTGTTCTGAGTAAGACAAAATTTTGCAATTGTATAGAGATGTTCTAATTGAAGTATTAGTGACAGTTGAGTTTTCCAAAGTACTCCTAGATTTTTATTTTTATGCCCACTGTTGGTGCTAAAGAACAGGTGAGTTGTTTCCTATTTAAGGGGCTGATTTGTTCTGCTGGTTTTCTCACTGTTCTGCATTTCTTTTCTTCTTTTTTTTTTTAAGATTTTATTTATTTATTTGACAGAGAGATAGATCACAGGTAGGAAGAGAGGCAGGCAGAGAGAGGAGGAAGCAGGCTCCCTACCGAGCAGAGAGCCAGATGTGGGCTTTGAGATCATGACCCGAGCGTAAGGCAGAGGCTTTAAACCACTGAGCCACCCAGGGGCCCTGTTCTGCTTTTTTGTCTTGGCCTCCTCATCCCACAAATGTGGAGGCAGTAGTACATGTGTTTCCTGATGAGTCTTTGATGTTATGCTTATCACTCTTAAGTAGTGAAAATAGAGTACTGTTCTGAGTTTTTAATTACTTAATTTCAAGAAAAAATAGAAATTGGAGTTTACATGAGTCTTTTTTTTTTTAAGATTTTATTTATTTATTAGACAGAGAGAAACACAGCCAGAGAGGGAACACAAGCAGGGGGAGTGAGAGAGGGAGAAGCAGGCTTCTGTCAACTTTTGCACACATACACTTTTTGGGTGACAATTAACAGTAAGTCGCTATAAATAACACATTATATGTCACTTTTTAATTTTCCGATACTATGTTTAAATAAATGCTGCTATGGACTGAACTGTGTTCTTCCAAAATTCATATGTTGAAGTCCTAACCTCCAATGTGACTATATGTGGATATAGGTCTTTTAGAAGGTAGTAAAGGTCAAATGAAGTTAAAAGGGTAGGAGTACTATAGAGAAAGTTAGAGAGCACAAGGTTGGAGGGAATGGCAGAGGGAGAAGAAGAAGTAGGCTCCCCACTGAGCAGGGCACCCCATGCAGGGCTAGATCCCAGGCCCCTGGAATCATGAACTGAGCTGAAGGCTGATGCTTAACCATCTGAGCCACCCAGGCACCCTAGGCCTTTCTCTTTCTACCAGTGGAAGAACACAGCAATAAATTTATTCTTTATAGGCCACAAAGAGAGCTTTACCAGAACCTGACCATGCTGGCACCCTGATCTCAAATTTCAGCCTCCAGAATTGTAAGAAAATAAGATTCTGTCATTTAAGACCAATCTATAGTATTTTGCTATGGCAGTCCAAGCTGACTAATATAACTTATGTTATATAGTCCAGCTAAGCTTTATTGTAGTTCTGACAATGGAAGTATCAGATATTAGCCCAAGCAATAATTAAAAAAAATAGCATTTTGTTTCACATTTTGCTACTATTTTTTTGTGGCTGATCTACTTAAAGGTACCCTTTGGTGGCTAGTGTAATTTGCAAGAGAAGATGTGTACATTTCTACCCTGGAGACGAGTAATACTAAATATTATAAAACTATACCCCTGAATCTACCAACTCTCTTACCACAATCGGCCAGACAATCACCCTTTTAGATTTGGGTCATTTCAGCGTCTATCCAGGAGATTACTCTATTCACTGTCTCTACCAGACATAGCCATCTTAAATTAGACTTTTAAAAAAATATTTTATCCTGTATAAAATCATCAAGGTTGAAGATCTTTCATTGTTTATGAAATAAGTTTCAGTTTGAAAGTGTCACACTCATGATCCTCTATAATCTGGGCCTAATTTGTATTTCCCACATATCATAAGTGCTCAGTAAATACTTACCTAATTAATTTTCCTTTTGCAACAGGTTCTCATTGTCCCTTGATCTCGACATTATCATTCCTGCTTTTCCCCTTGGTTTTTCTTTCTTTCTTTTTTTTTTTTTTTAGATTTTATTTATTTGACAGAGAGAAACACAGCCAGAGAGGGAACACAAACAGGGGGAGTGAGCGAGGGAGAGGCAGGCTTCCCATCGAGCAGGGACCCCGATGTGGGACTCGATGTGGGACTCGATGTGGGACTCGATCCCGAGTCTCCTGAGCCGAAGGCAGTCGCTTAACTAACTGAGCCACCCAGGCGCCCCCCTTGGTTTATCTTCTGATTGACTTGCTACCCAAAATGCCTGTCATAATCCTACACATTTTCCAAGAACAAATACAAAATGTATATCTTACAAGAAACTTTTCCAATTCCAAAACACATGGACATTTTTCCCTGTAATTGCTCTGCGTCTTTTGACTGAAACTTTTCATTGGGGTATGTGAACATGTATTCATAGCATTTTCTTATATCTTAGCACCTCATCTAGATTGTAAACATCTGTAGGGCTTCCATTCCCTATACCCACTAGTCTTCATCAATCCTTCCCTGGAAACTCAGTCTCAGATAATCTCTCTACTTTGAATAATTAGTATGATTTTCCTATAGCTTTCATTTGGTCATTACTTTCATCCAATATGCTATAAATTTACTATCTGCCATGCGTTATTACATTCTTCACATGCTCTTGCTCTATTAACTACATTTTAAATTCCTTGAGGTCACAGGCTTTTATTCAAATAATGTCTAAAATTGAACTATGTAAAATTTTGTGTATGTGAGACATACAATTACAGCCTTGAAGGCAAAGGGCTAGAAGACAGAAAATTTCAGTTCCAGTCCTTGGTTTAGCTAACCAACCACCCACGTTAGAAGACTTTTAATAAATCTTTCCAAGTCTTCCTAAAATAAAGTTGTAGTGGGAGGATATTAAGACCTTTAACATTTCATTTTTTTGAAATTGGACCATGGTTTGCCCCTTCTACAGTGACCAAACTGATACACTAGGAGATGAAGTATGTGTCTCTTTAAAAAAAAGGATGGGAACAAAGAAGACCTCTAACAACTAGAAGCAGCCAATGAAGAATTTGAATATGGCAAAGGTTATACAAAGATTGTGACTTCTTCCAGAGAATATTCTTGGTTTTACTTTGTTGCTTTTTAGGTGTTAGTTACCCACCTATGCGGGTAAGCATGGAATATTAATCAGGGTTCTCCAGAGAAACAGAACCAATAGGATGTATAAACAACTGACTCACATGATTGTAGAACCTTTCAAGTTCAAAACCTTTCAAGTTCATAAGGTTGGAAATCCAGGGTAGAGTTATAGCTTGAGTCTAAAGGTAGAATTCCTTCCTGCTCAAGGAAAGACAGTCTTTATTCAACTGACTAGATGAGGTCTACCCACAAATATGGAAGACAATCTGCCTTATTCAAAGATTACCAATTTAAATGTTAATCTCATCCAGAAGACATCTTCACAGAAACATTTGGAATAATTTCTGACCAATTATCCAGAAACTGTGGCCTAGCCAAGTTAACATATAAAATTAACCATCACACACAGATTCTGTACTTAAGAGAAATAAAGAGTAATTGAGATGATTTGCTTTTATTTCATTCCATGAATAGTTTATCAGTCTTCTCTTTCCTGATATGAAACTTGAGAGAGTAGAAATCCTATGTAATTCTCAATAGGCTCACTATTCTTATGAAGAAAAAGCAGTTATGCTATAGTATATGAATCTCAAGTCAAATAACCTATTTACATATCCCAACCTCACTACCTATTCACTATAACTTTGAAAAAGTCAGTCTTATCGAATCTCAGTATTTTCAAAATGAAAATGGAAAGAATCACATCTATCTCATAGGTAGGTTATGAGGGCAACGTAAGAGTATATGGAAAATGGTATGCATAGTAACATATTAACTCTAACTGTTATGTGTTAAATAAAACCTCTCTGCCTACTTAAAAGAACTATTTTGAAAGCCACACCATTCATTCATAACCTATTTAGTCATTTAGTAAATATTTATTGAATACCAATGACTGAAGTATTATACTAAGCTTCTCAAAAACAACAATGCCCTATGAAAATGCAGACTATTAAAAGCACTGAATAGTTAATATTCCATATAATTATTATCAACTCAAGTACAGTGGGGCATGGGAGGGAATAACTTTTATTAATAGCACTAGGTCATTAAACTGGCACTACTATATACTTATAAAGGGATCTTAGGTTAGGTTCCCTAGAAGCAGGGACTGAGGGGGGATTCTTGTATAAGTGATTTGTTAAAGATGACTGCTCTTGAGTGAGAGAAACAGCTTAGGGCAATAAGAAAATAAGTAAGCAAGGATGTTGTCTTATATGAAGACTGGCTTCAGCTCACCTTGAATCAAAGGCTAGCTTGTTTTACCCAACAATCTGTCTTTGGCTATGGGTTGCCCTTCTGATGATGAAGGCCATAACCCTTAGGGAAGGCAGTACTCTTCATAAGAAAGACAATGCTTTAGAGAAGGAAGTAGCCATGGGTTATCAGGAAACATTCTCAGCAGCTGGGCTGGATGTACCTTCCAGAAACTGGGTTTGAAACTGGCAACAACAAGCTCTGCTACAAAAGGACACTGATGTTCATAATAGAGGCACTGCAAACGTGTGAAGAGCTCTCTGAATTCTCAACAAAAGAAAGAAAGAAAGAAAGAAAGAAAGAAAGAAAGAAAGAAAGAAAGAAAGAAAAAGAAAAGACTGACATTCACTGTAGTCTTTTACAGTTTTGAAAACTGATCCTTCCTTGAATTACATATAAATTAAATTTCCAAGAATACTATAATTTTATTATCTAGAATTTTTCTTTCTTATGAAAATATAAACTTTATTTTGTTTTGAATACAGAGCCAGAGGAAATCTTTATTTCTGTTTTCTTGATTATCTGTTAGCTGCTAAGAGACACAAGCGTACTTAAGGTTTAAGCAATTCTATGTTTCTTAGAAACAGCAAGCAAACAATTGTTGGATTCCTATTACAAAAGTAGATGGACAATATACTAAATTTATTCTAAGTAAGAAGTACATTCTAAGTAAGAAGTAAACAGAATAGTGTACTTTCAATGTAAAACCGTAATAAGCAATTTTTCTAGAAAGATAGGTTTGCAAATGTAGACACTTGTATAAATAATTTATGGCAGATAACTCTAATAACATGCACAGCTACAATGAAAATTAGAGCTTCAGTTTTTCACTTTTACCTGTTTGTTCTTAAAATCAAGTAATCAATTATGTTAGTAATTACATATATTCATAGAGTAAATTCTCATACAGCCGTTCCCATTAAAAAGTAGCTGGAGAAACTATATTATCTAATAATTGTTTTAAGAAACAGATGCATAAGGTTTTTAAAAACATAAAGAAGTACCAAGGTATTCACTTACATATATATATGGGAGACTTTCCTTTTTTGTCCTTAGTATAAATATCTTAACATCATCATTAATATTACATAATATTTATTTGCAATATGTTAGAGCATTTTCAAAAAAATTCTTTTAAAGGCCCCTGGAAATTGATATGATTAATAATAAGGCCACGGAGGAAAGACCCATGATATTGTTTTTTCTCTTTTTTCAGTTTCTCTTCCTCCAGATGGGAAAAGGAGCACCTAAAAACACTTGGCTCTCCTGGCAACAATAGGCAAAAAGCTTAAGTTCACAATGTGTCAAAACAGTTCTAGGCACTGGTTCTTACTTGAATTTTTAGAGTTACCCCATAGCATACAGAACACTAGAAAAAAAAATATTTTTGCGTCCTCCCTAGTCTATATCTAAATTGTCTTTGTTTTCTTAGGATTAGACTTGGTTATACTAATATAAAAATGTGCAAGCAAATACTCTCACTATCTAGACGTGAAGAGAACTTTACTAAAAACTCAGATGCATAAGATTCATAAGAAAAATATATTGATGGACTTGACAGAATTAAAGTAAAAAATTTCTATTAAATGAAAGGTGTCATAGAAAAAGTAATCAAATATTTCATGAACTGAAAAAATTATTTAAAAAATCAAAATAGCAAGATGTTAACATCTATAATATACAAGGAATTTACAAAGCCATAAGAATAAATGAGAATCCCAATATAAAATGTAGATAAAACCAGGAAATTCATTGAAAATCAAATTTGAATTAGCAAGTATATAAAGAGATGCCCAAGTCTTGGTTTTCAATAGATTGGTAAAAATTAGAGCTAAGCCAGCTATTAATGAGTTATAGGAAGATGAGTGCTCTTGCACATGGCTGATGACTGAAGGGAAGTGAGGAGTACAGCCATTGTAGAGAACAATCTGGGCATACTTACTAGAAATGAATATGATCCAGTAATCCATTCCAGAAATGCATCCCAGAGAAACTTGAGCTCAGGTTCATAAGGGGACAGGCACAAAGATGTTCATTGTAGCAGCAGGTTAAAGGCAACTGGGTGCCCATCACTACAGAAATGGGTAAATAAAATGTGGTGTATACATAGAGTAACTCAGCACACAGAAGCAATAAACTAGTGTTAAATACAGGAATCTGGGTGCCTGGGTGGCCTTTGGTCACCTGCCTTCGGCTCAGGTCATGATCCCAGGGTCCTGGGATCGAGGCCCATGTTGGGCTCTCTGCTCAGCAGGGAGCCTGTTTCCTCCGCTCTCTCTGCCTACCTCTCTGCCTACTTGTGATCTCTCTCTCTGTCAAATAAAAAATAAAAATTAAAAAAAATAAATACAGGAACCTGGGTGAATAAATGAACATTTATTTAAAAATTACAAATTGAATTAAGGCTATAGTATAATGTCATATATATATATTAAAGATTTTATTTATTTACTTGACACAGAGAAAGAGATCACAGGTAGTCAGAGAGGCAGGCAGAGAGACAAGGGGAAGCAGACTCCCTGCTGAGCAGAGAGCCCAATGTGGGGCTCGATCCCAGGACCCTGAGATCATGACCTGAGCCAAAGGCAGAGTCTTAACCCTCTGAGCTACCAAGGCGCCCCCTATAATGTCATATATATATAAATTAAGAACAGATGCTCATATAAAAGAGTACCACATATGTAGCTCCTTCCTGGGCTACGAGGTTTGGGGTTTCTCCCCTGGTCCAGCCAGGGGAAAAAGGTGGGGTCGAGCAGGATGATGAGTGTCAACGGCCAAAAACACACCGGAGCCGGAGGTCTATCAAAGCAGGATCTCGTTTATTAAGGCGGTGCCACAGAATATATTGGGCCAGCGGGGAGGCGGGAAAAGGGAGGGGGAGAGGATAAGGCCCAATCACTGTAAAGGTCACCAGTCCATGCAGTGCACATGAGGACGGAAGTCTCATAGAAATATGCAGCGGCCACGAGCAGATCACGTCTGCGGAAGTCAGATAGACCAATCCCGGGCTGCCACTTCGGGCGGTACCGCGGATAGGGAAGTGATTGCCCTGAGGAAGGTTTTGTCACTATAGGGTGTGTCCCCTATACACATATGTTTCAAGGAACTACATATATCCAAAGATATCTGTGAGTTTTGAACTTAAATGCAATATAATGGTGCTTATAGTAAAGAGGTTGGTAAACAGAGTTAAAATTGTGAATGAAAATTCTAAATAATAAAATGGGGAAAGAGAGAAGCCTTTCTGTAGGCAGTTGACATATGTGTGCACTGGTAAGTATTATTAACTCAATACCCTGCATCTGAGATTAAAAATATATGAATTATAGAATCGCAATGTCTATGCTTTGTAACTTAGAAAAATTTTACATCATGAATAAATATATTTAAGTGCTCTACTTGTTTCTTTACTGACTACCCCAGAACATGCCAAACTTCCATTATTTTCTTAAGTCTTACACCATTGTCCCCCTCATCCTTGGTGATCTTTACTTATCCAATGACACCCTTCAAGATATAACTGAAGTTCTACTTCTTCATAAGACCTTTTAGATTGTTCTATTCATGCAAATGTCTTCCTGACATCTTAAGCTATACCAAATCATCTAAGACTTAATAATATGTTGCATATAGTGTCCTCTATCTATTACTGTAGAAGGTCTTGCCCAGGGCTTCCTCTACTAGATGTTAACGCCACAAAAAGCAGAGAGACTTCTTTGGAGCGTCCTGTTGTGCCAAGAACAGTGTTGTGCATATGAGAGTATTTAGATTAACAGATTTTCAGATAAGATTTGGGACTGTGGTGGCAAGGAATGAATAGATGGGACCATAACTGAAGGTTGAAAAAATGTATCCTATTGCTGCTGAGAATTAGTTTTGAAAGTGGGGAGAATAGAGATTCCTTTTGGAATTGGAGGGGTTTTTTTTTTGGAACTAGTAGAGAAAGAGTAGAATAATCACTATCGCACTGTGAATGGAGTAGCCTTCCAATCAATGAAGGAGGTGAAGTTTACTTTAAGTTCCTCCTTTTTTTCTTTTCTTTTCTTTTGTTATTGTTTCCTTCCTTAGAACTATCACTATTTTTTTCCCTGAGCACTTAGAGAATTTTGTTTTTACTTCAATCTACAAAATAAAATTAGTAAGAGCCAACTCACGATGTGCTTCCTTAATCTAGAAAACTGTTCCACAGCTCCTTCTTCCCCTTAGGGGAAATATGCTTCTTTTTGTCTTTGATGAAAGTTATTTTGTTATGATTACTAAATGTGTGAATTACTAAATTATAGTGGGTCCTTCTTCTGGAGGCTGTGGAGAGAAGAAATACCTTACATAGTGGGAGTTGATAAACTGAGTTGGATTCTCAGTGAGATTCAGAATCGCATTTAGCTATGCTCTGAAAATGATTTCAACAAGAGCCAAATATTGTCTCTGAAAGGGAAATTGATCTTTGGGTAAGATCCAACAGGAGGCTGGAGCTTTGAAACAAGAAGATATATGTGGCTTGCTCAGCTCTTTGGAGGTGCAAAAGGTGGATTGGCTCCAGGAAATAACGGTTGAAGAAAAAGTAATGTAAGGCATAAAGAATCAGGGATACGATGTAATAAGACAGGGTCCAATATCTATTTCAGGTACTTCCTAATTTTGTCACCTGTATTGAGTCAGTAAACACCTCTGAAGCTTCACTTTCTTTTTCGAATGATAAAGAGATGAAAAAAATCTTCATTTTGTATTCATCTATGAATGTTACCGTCAGCTAAAAAGATCACATGGCAGCTAAAAAAATATGAACAGCTAAGGAACATAAGAGAAGGTACTGAGCTTAATTCATTTTAGTAACTGGCTAGTAATCATTTCAGTAACTGGCTAGTAAAGAAATGAACCTGAAATATAGTAGGTACTCAACAAATACTTGTTGAATGGATGCATCAGAAAAATGGAATAGATCAAGAGGAAGTGAAGTCAGAAGAGAACACCAAGACCAGACTCTCAGCCAAGAATGTAGGAGGCAGAGGTTGGAATTTAGGAAGGCAGATAAGAAACTGCTTTTTGCTCAGAGGTCAGGACCAGAAAAAAAGCTGCAGGAGACAGGATAGGTATGGCATAAAAGTCCCAAGAGCCCATTATCTATACAGGAGATTAGCAGGCACATCTTAAAGAACTGAGATTCACAGTAGTAATGCCTGCCCAAGTATACCTTTCAACAACATCTGAACATTTATTTATTTATTTTTTAAAATATTTTATTTTATTTGACAGACAGAAACACAGCCAGAGAGGGAACATAAGCAGAGGAAGTGAGAGAGGGAGAAGCAGGCCTCCCGCCGAGCAGGGAGCCGGATATGGGACTCGATCCCAGGTCTCTGGGATCATGACCTGAGCCGAAGGCAGTTGCTTAACCAACTGAGCTACCCAGGCGCCTCTGAACATTTAGAATTACATTTACAGCAACTAGAAGGCAAGGTGAGGAAGAAAGTAAGGAGTCCTATGAAATTGCCATAAGTAAAATCAGGTATACCAGATATTAAATTGAAGTTACATTCACTAGTAGTATAAATATAGCAAAAAATTAATCAGAGACATCTAGAAAATAATTAATTCTGAAAAACAAAAATTATAGTATCTACCCTGAAGAACTGTTTTGAAGATTAAATAAGTGAACATGAAAAGGACCTAAAATATGCCTAACAGGTTTTTTTAAAAAAGATTATTTATTTATTTATTTGACAGAGAGAGAGTTCACAAATAGGCAGAGAGGCAGGCAGAGAAAGAGGGGGAAGCAAGCTCCCCGGTGAGCAGAGAGCCCGATGTGGGGCTAGATCCCAGGACCCTGAGATCTTGTCCTGAGCTGAAGGCAGAGGCTTAACCCTCTGAGCCACCCAGGCATCCCCTAACATCATTTTTAAGAACTGTATTGTTATCATTGTTATTGCCTTATTGTTTTTGTTGTTACTATAGCTATTATGCATAATAAAGTATGTATTAGCCAACTCAATCTTTGGTTTGATTTCGGTTCAAGAACTTGTAATTTGTAAAGTAAATTGCTTCTTTATTTTTGGGTTTTCTTCCAAGTGTGTTTTTTTTTTTCCTCTTTGTGCTCTTTTAAAAGTCCTCCCTATCCACTCCCCCACAATTCTACATTTGCTTTAGCAGCACCCAGGAAAGAGTACCTTTCCACTTAGGCTTGGGAGGCTAAGTGGCAGGTAGCTGTGGACTGGCCAATAAGGCCTAGGAACTCAGATGTTAGAGGAACAGAAAAGTCAGAATAGAACATGGGAAGGACAAGAATTGAAACAGGTATGGCTGAAGTTTTCCTTCACATGATTGTGTAAGAGATGAACCACACCACATTCAACTGTACTTAGATAACCTTCCCAATAAGAAGTGATGTCCCCCTCTAGTGTTGGTAGTTTATATAGTTGACCTTTGAACTTTAAGAGTAAACTTACATGTGAATTTTTAAAAAAATAAATACAGTGCTGTAAATGTATTTTCTCTTTCTTATGATTTTCCCAATAACATTTTATTTTCTCTAGCTTACTTTATTGTAAGAACCATACATAATGCATATAATACACAAAACAGGTGTTGACTATGCTATTGGTAAGTCTTCCAGTCAACAGCAGGCTATTCATTAAGTTTTCGGGGAGTCAAGAGTTATAACGTGGACTTTCCACTGTGCAGGTGTCAGCACCCCTAACCCCCATCTTATTCAAGGGTCAACTATAACACCTTCATTTGAAAGGGGGAGTAGGAGGACCATTGCTTCCTAAAGGCCACTGCTTTGTAAGATACATACTTTTAACAGTAGACAGAGTTAGATATGATATGAAAACTCTGCATTTGAACAGATAAATAAGAAAATTAATATAAGATCTGTTACAGAGATTACATTTATACTGATAACTTGCCAGTAGATATACTAGAGTTAGCAAATATGGTTTATCGCTGCTAAATCAAAGTTTTAAAGAAATTTACTTCTAGTGAAATGTGTTAAGACTATTAAACAAAAGTTTTAGTTAGTTTTGAAGTTACCTTCATCCCCAAAAGGTTTTGACTCTGACAGAAATAGGCCTCATTCTCTAAGTAAGTTCCGCCCTCAAACTCCCTGATCAAACATAGTTTTGCTATTAGTCCATAAGTTATAAAGCCAGCAGACTTTTTAGTTAAAGGATGATTAAGTATGGGGCCTGGGTAGGTCCAGAGCAGATGAAGAGGAAGGGTGAGCTGGGTTTCACTTCTAATTTTCGGCCCAAGCTTTCATGCTGAGAAAATTGTTTCCAAGTGTTTAGAGCAATCTCAGTTCTACAATTCCAGACACAAAGTATGATTTCTGGGAAAAAAAGAAAAGTGTCTTAACTCCTTAATCTGTGTGTGACTATCAGATCTCGGGAATTCGCTCAAGTAACGTTGTGTGACCCACCCGCGGAAAATGGAGAGTGCGCTGAACAGACGTGTGCAGGGCGTGGGTTCTGTTCGCTCCTTTGCTAGGAGCCCTCAGAGAAGGAGAGAGAAGACAGAACTGCACGGACTCACTGAGGGACTAGTGAAGGACTGCCCATGAAGTGCTGAGACATTCTAAATGGAAGGATAGGGTGTGAGGGAAACAAGTCCACCGTCAGGAAAACAAAGGCGTTGTTTAGCGACGCTGCACAACCTGAAACGGTTTTGGCTTACCGGGAGGACAACCGGGAAAACTCCCTGCCGGGAAGCAGTGGTACTACTGCGGCGGGAGGTGCACCTCCCCTGAGGCCCCGCCCCTACTAGGGCCCGCCCCTTACGAGCTCCGCCCCGCCATCGTCGGGCCAATAGGAGGTCGGGATGTTAGCGGGTGGGAGGTGCGGCCGGGTTGCTACAGCCGGAGCTGGGCGGTGGCGGCGGCGGCGGCGGCGGGTGCTGGGGGAGGAATCTCGACGAGCCAGAGGTGGTGGCGCAATGGAGGGACTGGAAGGTGAGGAGGTGGAGAGGTGTGGGCCTGGCGGTTAGAGCGGGCCTGTAGCAATCCAGGGTTCCCAGGACAGCGGTGCCGGGTTGGCGAGGACTGGACCGAAGCGGCGGACCATGCCGCCCCTTCGGAGGCCCGAGCGGGCAGTAGCCTTACAGCCCCCAACACCGTGGAGCTCTTGATCCTCCAGCTGCCCCGCCTCAGACGGTCTTCAGCTGGAGTCCCCACCGCGAGCCTGATACTCTCTTTGGCATGTGTCTGCAGGTCTCTTCTAACATCTTTTGGTCTTGTCTGACTCCTGAGTGTCCTTTTGGTAATCACAGTCTCCGGCCAGATTTTATTTTTCTTGCAAAGTGGACTCTTCATTAATGTCCATGGCCTCCCTACTGCCAGCCTCTGCTGGGGCCCCTGGGTGTGTTTTCAGCCTCCAGCTCCAGACACTTTTCCTTGGCCAGTTTCCCTAGGTAACCGTTTTTCTCTTTCTATCGCATCTTCTATCGGAGGGATGCCAAGAGCATCTCCCAAGGAAGAGTCACTGGCCAGCTTCAGAGCCGGGACAATAGATTAACAGAAGGATTTAAGAGCTTGTTAATGACGACTCTAGAAGGAAGAGCCGGCATTGATTCCTTATCTTTGAGTTAATCCTTGTGCTGTAACCATGACTCCAGATTTTGCTTTGTTCCCAATTCTTTCACTTCTCTATTATTTTTGTCCGTTTTATCCTATGTAATAGAACATTTGCCTAAAAACAACAAAGGGAAAAAACAGCTAACATTGGCAACAACAGTTTCAAGGTTGTATTTCAAATTGTGGTTAATCCTTCTGATGAAAGATCGTATTGCCTTGGTTTAGCTCTTTTTCCCCCTCCTATTTTACTAGATTCAGGGGGAATTAAAAATAAACAGAGGCATTGAGCCCTGTATTGTTGCATACCAGAAAGCAAATTATTTCATGTTGTGTTATGAAGTGAAAAGTAATAACTGGTAAGTTTTCGCAGTTACCTAACCATACCAAAAAACAAATGTAATGATGAATATGATAGTTTTTCATGCTTTTACTCTCATAGTAAACAACTTGAGAATGGTAGATAAGAATTCTGATAATTTTCTATTTGTGGGCAGCTGCAGTATACTGTGACAAGTAAAGGTCCTATTCTCTGATCATTTATTTCAGGGAGATCATTAAGTTTCCATAAAATAGGAATTGTAATGATTGTACTCCTTACTTTCAAGATACTATTTTTTAGAAGACCCCTGGAGGCATCTTATTTTTTAAATAAATTTTAAGATATGTGGTGGTCTCGTAGTGTAGTGGGTAGGATCATGGGTTCTGGAATTCTTGTGAAGTTCTAACACACATTAAGTGCTTTAAGACAACTTTTCTGCAGATTTTTATTATTTTATTTAACATTTGTAATTAAGACAAAGATCTTCATCTGTTTTTTCACTTATGTATGCTGAGCACCTAAAACAGTGTCTGACTCAGAGTGGTACTTAATAAATATTTGTTGTTAGATGAATGACTTTATCTATGGTGGGCACCATTCTAGGCCCTGGAGACGTAGGAAAAAGTAAAAAGTCAAAAGCCTTGCTCTCAGTGAATCTGTGTTTAGTTGATCTTATATGCTAGCAATACTAAGACATTACTATTGAAATCTTACTAAGAATTCTTTTAAAATATAATGAAAACCTAGTATAGTATTCAGTTACATTGATGGAAAAATACATGTATTCTGATATGTTATGAGGGATATGTTTCATAGGCCCAGCTTATGATGTATCACGATAAACAGTACTTGCTCCTTATTTTTTTTGTTTTTGTTTATTGTTTGTTTGTTTTGTTTTGTTTTTATAAAGATTTTTATTTATTTATTTGACAGAGAGAAACACAGCCAGAGAGTGAACACAGCAGGGGGAGTGAGAGAGGGAGAAGCAGGCTTCCCGCCCAGCAGGGAGCCCGATGTGGGGCTCGATCCCGGGTCTCCAGGATCATGACCTGAGCCGAAGGCAGTCGCTTAACCAACTGAGCCACCGAAGCGCCCCTGTTTGTTTGTTTTTAAAAAATGAGTTACTATCATTAACTATAATATGTTTAGTTCTAATTAGGTTAGGTTAACATATATGAATTTTTTTATAGGACAAAAACAACTGAATAATAGTAATTTCAAGTGGTTTAAACTAATAAAATAAAAGCTCTGAGAGTTTTTGTTGAAGTTAGTACAGTGCCTTTCTTTCTTCCCTTTCTTCTTTTTTTAAAATCAGTCCCTGTTAGGTCACATTTTACAAAGATCAAAAATTGGAATCTTCGGGTTCCATTCATTAATTCATTCATCCATGCCTTCATTTAATAAACATTGATACAGTGATAAATAAGATAAAGTTTTTCCCATATTGGAAGTTAAAGTCTAACACTTGTTGTTGTTGTTGTTTTTTAAAGATATTATTTATCTATTAGAGAGAAAGCTCAAGGGGTGAGGAGGGAGAAGGAGAAGCAGACTCCCCACTGAGCAGAGAGCCAGATGCTGGGGCTGTATCCCAGGATGCCAGGGTCATGGCAGATGCTTTAACCAACTAAGCCACCCAGGTGCCCCTAAAGTCTAGCATTTTGAAGTGTTTAATAAATGTTATATTCTAGTCCTGTGGAAAATCTCCAGGAATTTGCTCACCATTTCATAGTAATTGAGCAGATATTGTACTGTTTGATATTAGACCCATGTTTTTAGTTGAAACCAGTTACTGTACTAATTTTGATTATAAAACCAGAAAATATATGGCCCCCTAAAAAATTCTGTTGAAGATTATCATACTCTTTTAAAAATTATTTGCATATAAAACATGTACCACTTATATTATTTTTGGTCTTCTGGGACTTTTCATGTTTCCTGGTCGTTAAGAGATGAGGTAATTGGCTGAACCCTGTATTTCAAAACTAAATATAAATTATCACTCATGATTTTGTATAATCTGTATTTGAGTACTTCTTTGTTCTGTGTGTAATTGGAGCAAAACCTTTAATTTCTTTTCACCTAACTCTTGTGCCCTGTAGGTGTACCTAAGGCCAGTAGAATTAGTTCTAGACTTGGAAGAGTTTTAATTGCTCCTAAAC
This sequence comes from Spilogale gracilis, assembly GCA_004023965.1. NCBI lineage: Eukaryota > Metazoa > Chordata > Mammalia > Carnivora > Mephitidae > Spilogale > Spilogale gracilis. The sequence goes on from PITA01015475.1 coordinate 22,214, forward strand.
TTTGCATCTGTAAAATGGAGAGATGATAAACTTTAAGCAGATTTAATAAATACACTAGTGTCATTTCTTTTGTAACATCTTGATAAGTGGTAATTAACAGTTGTAACAGAAATCAGGCTGCCCATGCCTTTCTTGGCTTACTAAATTAGTGGATCTTAGTGTGCTGCCCTCTAAAACCTCATTAGATGTCTAATTGTTCTTCTCTAGTGTACCCTAGATTTAGTTGAAGAAAGCATTCCTGTCCCATTAGGATTTCCTTTTTGTTTTGTTTTTCTCTAGTCCAAATATTATGCTAGTTTACTGAATAATTCTTCATCTTTATTGATTATCTAGCATTCATTGTTTTTTAGTGCTGAGTTGGATACTAGGTTATTTTAAAAATCAGTGTGTTGGAGAGGCCTATGTTTGGATCATTGTTTTTTTTTTTAGTTCTGTGATTTGGTAAATTTCAACTTCAGTTTCCTCAGCTATAAAAATGAGCTATCAAATACTAATCTGCCTGAACTATATTAATATGAAATGATGTCACATATATGAAGCATTCAGCGAGGTGCCTGGTACATAGGAGGTCCCCTCAGTACTTGTTTATTGGTTGGGGAAATTCATAAAAGTGTGTTAGGAGCTTAGGAGTGTTTCAGTAAAGGTAAAAAGAATGCTTGGAAGGGATTGTGGCAGTACTACAGATGGCTATGGCAGCAGGATAGGCTGGGGAAAGAGACTGGAAATACATATATGGGATGAGGATTTGAATTAAGGCACAGATAGTGGGAATTAAAAAGGGAGGATAGACTTAGAAGATGTTCCTGAGGTAGAGAGGTGAGATATGACTGTTGGATATGAGAGAGAAAAAGAAACAAAGTGTTGTCTGGCTTTGACTAAGAGTTAATATTAATATCTTAAGGTCTCTGCTCTAAAAGTCTTCTCATTAAAGAAGCTTTCCCTGATCCTACCCACCTTCCAAATACACATGGCACTATGACTGTTTTCTCTCTTATTATTCTGCTCTTTTTTTCTGCATTGTGCTTATCACCACCTGACATTTTATTTATTTTTTATTTCTTCTGTGTTAGAAGAGTAGAAGCTCTGTAAGATCATCACTCTTTGCTTACCTCATAGAACAGTTCCTGTCTCAGAGCGCCTAGGTGGCTCAGTTGGTTAAGCTGTTGCCTTCAGCTCAGGTCACGATTCCAGAGTCCTGGAATCGAGCCCTGCATCGGACTTCCTGCTTGTCAGGGAGTCTGCTTCTCCCTTTCCCTCTGCCTACCACTCCCCTTACTTGTGCTCTCTTAATCTTTGTCAAATAAATAAATAAAATCTTTAAAAAATAAAAAAAAAGAACAGTTCCTTTCTCATGCTAGGTGCTCAACAAATACTTGGGGTATCAACAAATTAACCTGTTTTAATGTAGTGTTTAGGCCTGATAAAGTTTGCCTGCCATTTAGAGAGAAGAAGAAGGGAGTTAAAGAGGAATTAGTCAGTAAATGTAAGCCAGTGTTTCAAAAAAATGTGCTGCTCAGGACATTGGTCCTAAATATCTCCTAGGGTCAGGATTTTTGTTAGGGAAATAATAATATACTAAATCTCTTTTTTAAGACTGAGGAAGTTCTGCTTTAAGAAAACCCATTCCTTTAATATAGCATTTGCCAAACATGTGACCATGGAGCAAGGGATTTGAGGATGACTGGCAAAAGTGGAAATGATTAGTCGGATTCAGACTGAGTAGGAAGGAAAGTGCAACGAGGAATGGGTTATGAAGAAGCAAATCATTCCGAGATCAAGAAAGTGATTTAAAGAAAGATGGAAGGTAGAAGTACGTGGACAGAGAAGGTACTTGGATATTTTAAGAGTCCAGAGGTGGACCATTACTAAATTATTTTAACAGTCATTATTTTTGTTGAACTGGAGTGATGGACTAAGGAGGAGTGGACTGTGAAGGCTGTGTGTTGATTAGGTTAAGTGGAAATGTTGAAATGTTGAAATCTAGGATGAGCTGAAAGAGGAAAATCTTTTGAGATTATTAGGGATCGTTGACCTGACAGTAATTAGATTTTGAAAAGGATTGTTGAAAGAACATGTTATAACAGATGCTGTATGCTTCAAAACGAAGGTTTGTTTTAAAGGTTGGATTCAGGGGTTCCTGGGTGGCTCAGTTGGTTGAGCGACTGCCTTCGGCTCAGGTCATGATCCTGGAAACCTGGGATCGAGTCCCACATCAGGCTCTCTGCTCAGCGGGAAGCCTGCTTCTCCCTCTCTCTCACTCCCCCTGCTTCTGTTCCCTCTCTGGCTGTGTTTCTCTCTGTCAAATAAATAAAATCTTAAAAAAAAAAAAAAAAAAAAAGGTTGGATTCAGATGAGCAGTGACCTGTGGTAAAGAAATAGACATACTATACAGAGGCCAGAACTGTTTTTAGTTTCCAAGATTTCTTTTCTTGGAAAATGTTTTCTCCTATTTCTTAAATAGATACATTTTAGAATGTCATAACTATTTAGATAACAGCATGTTATTTCACATCTCTATATATAATATATATATAATAGTATTATGTAAAGATACCATTTCAAGTCTTATGGTGCTGGTTTTCAAGTTGCCAAATACAGTATGCATAATAGAATCAATACCATGTGTGAGATAAATTTTTTAAGGAGAAGTTAGCTTCTGGAGAGTTTTAGAATATTAAGGTGCTTTAGTTACTTGGTTGTGTCTTCTTTCAACAATGCTTGCTCTCTTCTACAATAGTCACCCCTCTGCTTATCGTCTCTACTATATTTTTATAAGCCTCACAATTTGCTAGCTTTTTCCACACAGGAGAGATTAGTGGGGATTGCCTGCATGTGCTGGAGAAGAGTATTTTCTTATTTTATTGGTTATAAAGCATTTTCATGTATAACATCTCAGATTATCCTTTAAATTTTAAGGTAGAGCAGATAATATCCTCATTTAACAAATGTTAAACAAACAAAAAACCCAAATGTTCAACTGAGGCTATTTATATGACTAGTCATACATTTTTTTTCTAATTCATGTAGTGAAGACTTTTCCAACAAGGAGCGAAACTTCTTGTTCTTTGTTATAGTTCCTTGCAGATTCTCAGTTCCATATGTAGATAAATGGAAGTGATTTTCTCAACATTCTGCATGCTACCTGAAGCGTTCGTTCCGCCATCTGCAATTGGTCAACTGGTTTAATCATTCTTTTTTTTTTTTTTTAAAGATTTTATTTATTTGACAGAGAGAAACACAGCCAGAGAGGGAACACAAGCGGGGGGAGTGAGAGAGGGAGAAGCAGGCCTCCCGCCGAGCAGGGAGCCCGATGTGGGACTTGATCTTGGGTCTCCGGGATCAGATCATACCCTGAGCCGAAGGCAGTCGCTCAACCAACTGAGCCACCCAGGCGCCCCATGGTTTAATCATTCTTATATATGACCAAATTTTTGTTTCATTTAATGCCAGTAAGAGTGGTATGTTATCATCCATGTACTTTTCTTGCTAATGTGGTCTTAAGGTAGATTTTATTAAATATATATGGTATATTTATTATGGTGTATTAGAGATAGAAGGGGGCCATGTAGGTCATTTAACCTAACTTCCTTCCAAATTTTATACAAGGGGAAGCTGAACCTTAATGAGATTAAATATCTTGCCCAAAGAGTTATAGTCCTATGTGATAGAGTTGGGACTCATGAGACAAATTTCAGTGCCTTTTTTTTGCTAAGCTGTCATGTCTTTTAATGACTACGATTACAACAAAATGTAGCTTTGTGACTTTGAACTTAAGCTGCTTATCATGACCTGTGGTTAGGAGGGAGTGTTGACACAAACGTACATGCCCATGTTATATTTTGTGAATTATAAGGCTTTGCTCTATGACCAGCTAATAGAACAGGGAGGAAATTATAAATATATATTTATTTATTTTGAATGAAATAATGACTTCAAAATTTTTATAAAATTTTGCTTTGTCATTTATTTAACTTAAGTATACTTTAAAGCAAGTAAAATAAATGATATTCTTTAACATTTTGTATTGATGAATTTTTAAGCCATTGTTTAGAATTTAAAGGAATACATGAAAATTATAACTAAACAAGCTTAATAGATTATATATAATGTGGCATCACTTTGATCATCATTATGAAGACATTCTTAGTGTATGTTACAGATAGTAGAATTAATTCCCTATAAATGAGGTTGCTCTCCCTAAGTAACCTATCGTCTGGTACCAGAGAGGAACAATTCAGGAGAAGGAGGGAGCAAAGCAGGAGGAGTGGCAGGCAGCGCAGGCAGTGCAGGTAGAGGGAGAAGCAGTCTCCCCACTGAGCAAGGAGCCTGATGTGAGAATTGATCTCAGGATTCTGGAATCATGACCTGAACTGAAGGCAGATGCTCAGCAGACTGAGCTACCCAGGTGTCCCAGAACAAAGATATTTTTTATCTTAGAATCCTTAATCTCAGGAATCATCTCAGGAAGCAACTCACTGATCAGCAATACTATAGCTTAATGTTTTGAAGATTAATTATGATATTAACCTTAAGGCAAACTTGGTGTTTAAAGTTTGGTAATTTACAGTAAAGAGAGGCTATATGTTCAGAGAATTAACAAATTGGTTTGGTTTAAATTAAAGAAAACAAGATATTTCCAACAGTATCAGTTTGGTGATACTTAAATCGTGACTTCAGTATTTGGCATGTCCTTTTTGACCACTGGTAACTCTAAGTCTTGTGCCTATTTTAATAATATTGCTTATTCCAAAATGAAACAAGACATTTTCCACAAGAACTGACAGCTTACATATAAAGACATTAAAATTTGAAATTTTCACAATTTGAGCAAATAATTTATTGATTAAATTCTTTTCTGTTTTAGAAAATGGAAGTGTCCAAGTAGGAGAATTGTTACCTTGCAAGATTTGTGGAAGAACGTTCTTTCCAGTGGCATTAGTGAGTACCTTTTTCCTTTGGATTATGATAGATCTGTAATTATTCGATACTTCAGGACAACTCTCATGGAAAGAACCTCTGTCGAATAATTTAAAGAGATACTGGCCAGTGTTCTTTGTTCAAGAGTATCAGTTCCATCTATGTCTTTCTTCTGTAGTGGTCTCTTTCCTTCATAGTTTGATTGGTCTTTAGAACTACTCTGTTAAAGTGTTTCTCTGTGGGAATATTAACAAAAACAGAACAAAAACTCAGAAATGCCTAATTGTTTATTTAAAGATAAAGAATGATATGTTACTGGGATTTGCTTTAAAGTATCTCAGAAAAAAAAACTGGGATAGATGACAATATTGTTAAATTACTGTTCATTGTTTATGAGTAAATGGCAGTTCATGACACTATTCTCTTAATCTTATGTGTATTTGAAATATTTGAAGAATTGTTTTCAATTAAAAGTGTACCTAAAATATATTATGCATTCTTTAGCTACTTTTATTAGTAACACAAATAGAAGTACTTTTAATTGATTTTAATATAAACAACCAACTAACTATAGAATAAGGGAAAAAAACGCCCATGTACCTAAAATATTTTATTTTTACTTTAAATATAAAAATATATTTATTAATATTTTGGTTTAGAAAAAGACTTTTCTTTGAATACAAATCTGCTGATTAGAGTTCTGCCACAATCCAGAATGCATGCTACTATTTCCAGTTTGTTTCTTTAAAGCAAAGCAAGGATTTAATGATCCAAAATGTCTGTTGGAATATCAACTCCTTTTAAATAATAATGACAGCTTTTTTTCCTTTGTTCTTTTTTTTTAAAAGATTTTATTTATTTATTTGACGGAGAGAAACACAGCTAGAGAGGGAACACAAGCAGAGAGACTAAGAGAGGAAGAAGCAGGCTTCCCGCCAAATGGGTCTCCAGGATCATGACCTGAGCGGAAAGCAGTTGCTTAACCAACTGAGCCACCCAGGCACCCCTTCCTTTGTTTTTAAAAAACATCTTGCCCACACTTAACTGAATGATTTTGTTGTTTTTGTATCATCTCACTGTTTTCCAAACCATTTTCCAAGCATTCAGCTCAGTTTCCTTAGGGAAGAAAATGCCTTCTTTTGCCCTTATTTAATATTTAATTAAGTAGTGTAATCACTATAAAACTACAACTTATATAACATATCAGATTTGGGAACAAGTACCACATATTTTTGACACAACTCAGTGTAAGAACAGACATCTCTCAGAAAACTGCTTGTTAGCCACACTTTTTTTCATATTTAAGAGATTTTTATTCTACTAGCTGTAATTATAATAGTTGCTTGTTAAAATGAAAACTGAACATAAGTATGTGTTAATTTCTAAGTGTGTATTGAAAATGTAAAAGGTCCCATGATATCAAACCAACCAGTTCAGAGGTTTCCTCTTTTCTCAGATAAGGTTTAACAGTTCTAGCTTGTTCAGTGTTTATCAAAATACAAAAGAAAAAAAATGTATAAAGTGTGCTTCCATTAACATGTTTTATTGGGAAGAGGGAGAATGATTATTTATTCAGTAGGTTAACTGGAGGTCATTTATGACAGCGTCCATTGTAGTGTCCTTAAAATGAACACATGAATGATTGAGTGAATGAGTTGACAGCCATATTAAAAGAATCTATAGAAGTGGAATGCTGGATAGCTCAGGAAAATCATGGGTAAAAGAAAGGTAAACTTGTTGCAGGAGGGAAGAAAGATAATTGTGGAGGAAGGACAATTCAGACCACTGAGTCCTATTATTTTATGTTAACTTTACGGTAACATGCTACTGTTACATTAATAACTTTAGTGACCCAGACTAGTACTATTGTGTTAACTTTTGTAATCCTCACACTAAGGCAGTCTCTGTTTACATTCTTCTTCCAGTATCTTTTTCATGTATTTAGTAGTGAAGATAACTCTTTTTTCTCACTTAAAGAACATTTACTTGGTTACATTATTTTCCTTATTCTTAGCAGTGTGAAAACTGTAATAGTCAGTCCCTCAATAAAATTTTGGAAGAGCATTTATCTATACTTTCTTGTATACCGTATTCATACTTTCTTGAGAAAGATAACATAGTGTGCATTATATATACTTTTTGATGATTTTAAAGTATGTTATTTATATATTATTATTTCATCTTCTAGTTTTTAAATTGGTCTCAAATGACAATTTGAAGTTTTATAGACTTCCTTTCTGTAGAAAAGAACATGATACATTGCATTTCTTTATCTTAACAGAAAAAACATGGACCCATTTGCCAGAAAACTGCCACTAAGAAACGGAAGACTTTTGATTCAAGCAGACAAAGAGCTGAAGGAACTGATATTCCAACAGTAAAGCCTCTTAAACCTAGGGTAATTATGTAGCTTTTTGGATAGTATGAATTCTGCTTTGTGTTTTCAGTTTATAAATGATCAGAAACTTATTTTAAACTTCTGCTAAGGGGATACCAAACTACTATCTCAAAACCTATTACAGTGAGGTTTTTGTAGCATTGGGTAGCCCAATTGCTTAGCTATAGGCTGGTAATATTTAAAAAGTTCTCATATGTTCCTTTTAAGTCATTGTTAATTATTGCAGCCTAATTTAAGTGCTCTAAGTTTAAGCCTCTTATCAGTAGTATAGTCCCTATATACAAAAGCAAAGCTATAATTTACAGATACCTTAGCATACTTGATATTGATTATCTTGATTGATCGTAATTGTGATCTTATGGTTTCTGGGGAAGTTTGATCAGTTACTCAACTGTACATGTATAGCCATTGTCAGTTTATTTTCTTTTAAAGCAGTGAATCTCCTTTAATAATTTCTCTTTAATACTACCTGTGATATGTTATATTGCCAAGAATAAAGCATGTAATACTTTGTTCAGCATGGTTTTAAAGAGTTAGTTCAGTGAAATAGTCAAAATTTGAGTACCTCATTGAGAAGGTTTTTTTTTTTTTTTTCCTTAAATATTTTACTTATTTATTCATGAGAGACAGTAAGAGAGGCAGGGAGAGAAGCAGGCTCCCAGTGAGCAGGGAGCCCAGTGTGGGGTTTGATGCCAGGACCTTGGGATCATGACCGAAGCCGAAGGCAGATGCCCAACCATCTGAGCCACCCGGGCACCCTGAGTAGGTTTTTGAAATAAACCCTGCTTCAGTGATAATAAATTCTCCCAGTGCTACAGGAAAACATTTCCCTGTGGGGCAATTAATTTTACTAATAAAGCATTTGATAATAGAAAAGTTGAATGTTCATCTTTTTTTCAGTCTACAAAGTGAAGGTTGATAAAATTTGAATAATGTACATAAACCATTATTTGATATTTTTCTTAGTATATCTACTAGATATATGATTATTATTGACCTTAATTAGCTAAGAGGTATACTATTGAAATTTTTAGACCATGTAATATAGTGGGTGTGAAAATGAGAGCTGGCTCAAGAGTCATACTGCCTGGATTTAACCCTTGCTCTATTACTTACCATGCTGTGTTGGGCAGTTACTTAATCTGTACATGTCTTTATCTGTAAAGTGGTGATAGTAATAGTAGTATCTGTCTTGTGGGGTTCTTACTGAATTTATCTATAATGATATCTCAGTATATGTTACCCTATTTTTTAAAGAGATTTATTTATTTATTTACTTATTAGAGAGAGAGTGTGTGTGTGTGTGTGCGCGCGCGCGCGCGCGCAAGCATGGGTAGGGGCAGAGGGAGAGGGAGAGACAATATCAAACAGACTCTGCTGAGCATAGAGCCTGAGGTGGGGTGGGGGAGGTGCTCAGTCCCACAACCCTGAGATTATGACCTGGGCTGAAATCAAGAGTTGGACACTTAACCGACTAAGGAAGAAGGGTTCTAATAGTGAAAAAAATTAATCTTCAGATAAAAGCAAAGGAAAAACATTGCTTTACATGAAGTAGTTTAATTTCTTGGTATTTAAAAGTGTGGTTCATAGAGCAGTAGTATCAGCACTATTTGGGAATTTGTTAGAAATGCAGAATCTCAGGTCCCACCCAGAAATACTGAGTTAGAATCTGCATTTTAACAAAATCCTTGGGTAACTCATATGCACCTGAAAGTTTGAAAAGCTATGTATTAGAATTTTTTTTTAATTTATTTGCCAGAGGGAGAGAGAGTACAAGCAGGGGGGGAGCAGGCTCCCCATTGAGTAAGGAGCCTAATGCGGGACTTGATCCCAGGACCCTGGGATCATAACCTGAGCCAAAGGCAGATGCTTAACTGACTGAGTCACCCAGGTGTCCCAAGCATTTTTTTTTTAAGATTTTATTTATTTATTTGAGAGAGAGAGTGAATGAGAGAGAGAGAGGGTAAAGCAGACTCCCCACTCCCTGACACTCCCTGACACAGGCTCCATCCCGAATCACTAGGGATCATGAACTAAGCCAAGGCAGATGCTTAACTGACTGGGCCACCCAGGTGTATTAGAAGGTTTTAACATCATAGTGCAGTTCTTTTTTTTTTTTTTTTTTTTTTTTAAGATTTTATTTATTTGACAGAAGCACAGCCAGAGAGGGAACACAAGCGGGGGTAGGGGGGGGACGGGGTGAGAGAGGGAGAAGCAGGCTTCCCGCCGAGTAGGGAGCCCGATGTGGGACTCGATCCCGGGTCTCCGGGATCATGACCTGAGCCGAAGGCAGTCGCTTAACCAACTGAGCCACCCAGGTGCCCCCATAATGCAGTTCTTTTTATCTTTATCTGTGTCAAGGAAATCCTGCAAAATCACAAGCAGAGTGGATACAGGCAGGCGTAATCCACAGAGTACAAAATATATATAAGGGCTGCCCAAAGCAACTGTGTTCCAGAAGAACCTGCCGCAGAGGAAGTGCAGAAAGTTGCTGAGGGACCCATGGCCCAGAATGAGAACCTGTCACTTTAAAGGTGAAGGGTCTCCTCATGTTAAAGGTGACTCCTTAAATGTGAGGGGTCTAATTAGGAAGTATAGACCCCTTGTTTACTACAACCAATGCAGAAATTGGGGTGAGCATAGGAACTTGGATAGCCTGGAATTGGATTGAGCCTGGCTGAAATTGGACAAAAATCAGGAAGGCAGAAGTAGGAAGATACGGCCAATGGCAGAAACTCCAAAAATCACTAACGAAAAGAAAATACACTTTCTGAAGGTAAGGGGTCCATCTGATGGGTTAGGTCCTTTTTTTTTTTTTAAGTGGTAAGTGTGGTTACTGAGGAAGCATGGTTGGCAGCATGAGCCTTCCTGGACCTATGCTGTTTTAGAGAATCTTGAGAGGTGTGTCCAGGTAATCACAGAGGGCCCTTATTTGCATCCATATCTGGTACAATGGAGAAGAGAGCTAGCTATGGGGTTTCTGTAGCCTGGATGGGGACTGTGGACGTCTCCTTCTCCCAGAGCCTCTTGTAAATAGTTGTAACAGGAAAACCTAATTCATTCAGTGAATAAAATAAAATAAAAATAAAAAAAAATAAAAGGCATTAAGTTAGCATTGATATAAGGATGCTGTGAGAAGAAAAGTAGATGAGAGCAGCAAAACTTATCAGTGGATGAGTTACATTCATCTGGAGCAGATGAATGTTGTGATCAGACCTTTCACCATAAAAATAAGAAACTTTAAAGAATGAGTCACATTCAACATCTGAATTTGCTTGTATTTAGTTAAGATTTTATATCTATATTTATAAGAGAGGTAAGATTGTAATTTTTCTTTTTTAAGAAACATTTAAACATTTGTTGCTCTCAAAAGACTAGTTAGAAAGTTGTTCTCAGGATGCCTGGGTGGCTCAGTCAGTTAAGTGTCTGCCTTCAGCTCAGGTCATGATCCTGGTGACCTGGGATTGAGCCCCACGTCAGGCTCCTTGCTCAGTGGGGAGCCTGCTTCTTCCTCTCTGTCCCTCTGCTGTGCTCTCTCTCTCTCTCAAATGAATAAATAAAATCCTTAAAAAAATGTTCTCTTGTTTTTTTGTGGGTTTTTTTTTTTAAAGGTTAATGGTTAATTAAGGTTAATGCTCTTCCTTAAATGTCTGCAAAAATTCAATAGTAAGGGCATCTGGGCCAATTTTCTTTACGTTTTTAAATAATAGTTTTGCTAAAAAAAATTAATGTAAAACTGTTGTGATTTTGTTTCTTCTGGTATCTGTTTTGTGGTGTGTATCAAAGATATTGTCCACTGAATGTTGTCAGATTTATCAGCACAAAGTTCCATTATATTGTCTTCTTTTTTTCCTCATGTTTATAAGAACTTTATCGTATGCTATTTTCCATTCCTTGGTATTTTGTAATTTCTTTTTTCCCTTGTTATTCCTGCCTTATTAATGTTTTTAAAGAATCATCTTTTGATTTTGCTGATTCAGTGAATAGTATTTGAATAATATGACAGAATAAATGTATGATACCACAGGAGCCAGCATTATGTATAGTAGAAAGATGCTTAGAGATAGCCACGAAAGACAGGAACAAGGTTAAGCTCCAAGCAATATAGTAATTGCTATAACTGATATAGTTAGATATTAGACGCATAGGGATTAGAAAAGAAGAGGTAAATGTATCATTATTAGGGGATGATATACCTGAAAAACCCAGAGAATCAACTGCTAAATTATTACAAACAATAAGGGAAGCCAGTGAAATAATGAAATATAATGCTAATATACAAAAGTTACTAGGTTTCATATTTCAACCAACCCCTGAAACATAAAGTTAGAAAAGACTCTTTATAAAAGAACAACACAAAATAAAAAAATATTTAGGGATAAACCTTTTAAAGGTATAAGACTTTAACAAAAATACTTGAAAGAATAGAAAGACACACATACTTCTTCAAATGGAAATATTATGTCTTTGGATAGGTAGATTCAAGAAAATAAAGATATTAAGTTCCTTAAGTTGTTTATGAATGTAATATTTAAGTTTTCCAGTTAAAGTATAGTTTAAAAAATTAGATAAGCTGATTCTGAAGTTCATATGGAAAAAATATATGTACAGGGATAATCAAAGAAGATTGAAAAAGCAGCATCATGAAGTAGAATTATCCTATCAGATATTAAAATATTATTATAAAGTTTCAGTATTTAAAATACTGGTACTAACACAAGGACAGTCAGAACAGTGGAACAAAAGAGAAAGTTCAGAAATAGGCCCAAATACAAAAGAGAATATGGTAAAGGTGTTTAACAGTTCAGTGGGGAGCGAAGTCAATAAAGGATGCTGAGACAGCTGCATAGCCATGTTAAAGACAAAAAATATATAAAGTTGAATCTATATGTCACACCATAACTCATGATAAATTCCAAATGAATAAAAGATTTTTTAAAGTTTTACAATGAAATCATGAAAATTCTAGGGGAGAAACATGGGAAAATTCCATTTTACCCTGGTGTGAGGTGGGCCTTGCTAACAGTGATTATAAATCTGGAGACCCCATAAAAGAAACAAGTAAGTTAAGCTATATTTTAAAAATTAATTCCTCATATCGGAAGATCCTTAATTATAAGATCCTTATAACCTTAGGCAAGGTTATAAGACCGCCATGACATAATATTTCCATTTGAAGAAGTATGTGTGTCTTTCTGTTTTTTCAAGTATTTTTGTTAGTCTTATACCTTTAAAAGGTTTATCCCTAAATTTTTTTTATTTTGTTGTTCTTTTATAAAGAGTCTTTTCTTATGTTTCAAGGGTTTGTTGAAATATGAAACCTAGTAATTTTTGTATATTAGTAATTTTTGTATTGTAGGGGTAAGCTGAGGCTAGTCTATAAAGAGTTAACTAGAAATTGCTAAAATTAAGACCAGTAACCAACATGTAAGTTGACCAGGCACATAAAGAGTTCACAACAAACACAATGTAAATGATTCTCAGTGATATAAAAAGTTGGTCAACACACTTATTATAAGAGAAGAGCCAGTTAAAACCACAGAGAAAATTATTCTTCACCTCTCCAGTCAGTTAAAGAACCAGAAGTTTAACATACTCTGTTGGAGGAAATGTAGTAAAATAGGAAAATTATACTGTTAGTGGGAACTTAAATGGATGCAACACTTACAGAAGATAACTTAGCAGTGTTCATCACAATTATAATTGCATTTTAAAAATTGCATATAATACAATTACATGAAGTTTCTTTTTAAAATTATAAATTTTAAGGGAAGTAATTTAAGGACCTCCTAATAAGAGAACATGTAAAGCAATATATTTCCTCAAATTTTATTTCAGTTAATTTTTAAAAAAGATTTTATTTATTTGTTTGGGATAGAGCACAAGCAGCGGGGCGAGGAAGAGGGAGAAGCAAGCTCTCCACTGAGCAGGGAGCCCAGTGAGGGGCTCAATCCCAGGACCTTGGGATTATGACCTGAGCTAAAGGCAGACACTTACTGACTGAGCCACCATGGCACCCTATTTCAATTAATTTTTTAAAAAAATATTTTGAAATGGACTTTTCTTTATTTGGTTGTAGCCTGAACCACCAAAGAAACCATCTAATTGGAGAAGAAAACATGAAGAATTCATTGCCACCATAAGAGCAGCCAAAGGCCTTGATCAGGCACTTAAAGAGGGTGGAAAACTTCCTCCTCCTCCTCCACCTTCTTATGATCCTGGTATGTAGACTATTGTTGACAGAGATCTTCATATAGAGAGAAGATATTGCTAGAATTTTTATTAATTTTAAGTTGTTAATAAAATTATAATAATGGAACGTGATGAAACATAATTTTTAAAAGTTTAACTGTAAAATAATAATGCTAATCCAGGCATTTAGGCTTATAAAGACACATTGGTGTTGAATACAGAAATACTTTATCTTTTTATCTCAATACTATTATTTAAACATAAAACATGATGTCATTTGAAAAATTATTATAGTATATCAGGAAATATTTGAAGAAGCTCACTATCTTTTGAAGTGTAGTCAGTTGATAGATTCAGATTGTAATGTTGCCTAGTTCTTTGGTATCTTCTAATCTGGGAAGGAAAAAAAACACAATATTGTTTCTAAAAGGTATGTGTTCTTGTGAGGAGACCACCATATAGATTGATTTACCTAAATTATGCTTTAAATTCATGTATTAGTATAGTTTCTTCATTAGGTGGATAAAAGTTGCTTATTTGTTACCAAAAGCAAAGCAAGATGCTGGAAACCCAAGAAGAGATACTGAGATACTGAAACATTTAAAATACACACAATTGACAATTTAATATTGGCTAGTAGAGTAGTTTAAAGAGGTAGTTATTTTAATGTAAGAAGTTAGCTGCATTAAAATTGTGTTAATATTTTTGATTGAGATTTATTTCTTAGTAAAGGGAATTTCTTATAAAATAAGTCAGGGAAATGAAAAGCATAGCATAGGGAATATAGTCAATAATATTGTAATTACATTGTATGGTGACAGATTGGTGGTGTGGATTGAATATCATATAGAATTGGTGAATCACCATGTTGTATACCTGAAACTAATGTAACATTGTCTGTTAGCTATACTTCAGTAATAAATTTTTAGAAGATTTTATTTATTTATGTGACAGAGAGACACAGCTAGAGAGGGAACACAAGCAGGGGGAGTGAGAGAGGGAGCAGCAGGCCTCCCGCCGAGCAGGGAGCCTGATGCGGGACTGGATCCTGGAACGGGATCATGATCTGAGCCCAACCAACTGCGCCACACAGGCGCCCCAGTAATAATTTTTTTTTTTTAAATAAGTCGTTCAGAAAATCTACATATGATTATTTTTAACATTTTATTGTAGTAGAGAGGTTGGCAAACTCTTTCTATAAAGGGCCAGATAGTAAATATCTTAATGAGGTTTGTTTTTATCTCTTCTTTCATCTAAGAGAAAATACAACTATATAAAATTGATTAGGCTATTTCTTGACAGTTTTCCTCTAATTAAAAATTTTTAACAGATTAGCCCAAATTTTAAAATTTATTTTTAAGACAAGGACCTTGGGATCCTTGTATTAAATGTATTATTACTGCTTGACTTAGTCTCCAGTATAAAAATATGTAGATATGGTGAAAACATATGGTATATTATAAAGGCAAAGTAGAAATCCTCTTTTTCTTCTATGTATTCATTCTTTTGTACTAAGGATTTTTATATTTTGAGATTACCACCCCCTTCAAATTTGATTGTAGGCTGGCAGAAAATTAGAATTTATCATATGCTAGCAAATATTTTTCTTAAATGTCTTTACTAAGTTTAGTAGTCAGGTTGGGTTATAAGGAAATACTTATCAAATGTAATACTTTGTTAGACATCTTGAATTACTGTTCATAAAAACTTATATAATTCTTTATGTTTCACTTCAGGAATTACATTATTAATCTGTTTCCTTTTTCTGTTTTAGATTATATTCAGTGTCCATATTGCCAGAGGAGATTTAATGAAAATGCAGCAGATAGACATATTAATTTCTGTAAAGAACAGGCAGCACGTATTAGTAATAAAGGCAAATTTTCTACTGATACCAAAGGAAAGGCGACTTCTCGGACACAGGTGAAGCATTCAATTATTTCTATAAATAAGGAGAAAAATGACTCAGGTTCACAATTTTGTACTTATGCTTTACAGAACATTTAGCTAGTTTTCTTACCTGCTTAAAGTTTAATATTACTGTTCAGGGATTTAGTAAGAAATTTGAATGTATAATTGAGAACAAATAATTGAATGGACTTGAGTTAATAGAGTCTTGAAAATAATGCAGGTTGAAAAGGTAATAGGAAAAGGTAAGAAAACTAGCTAAAAAGTAGGTGAAGCAGATTGAGAGGAAATCATAGGTTCTGGAAGAGTGAGAAAATGGCAGTAAAAATCTGCATTTGAAAATCACGTATGTACTGAATGCTGTGTGTGACCATTTACCCAAGGTAATGAAATCCTAGAGTCAAGTCCAATTGTTACTTCTGAACTTTTAGGCAAGTAACCTTTCATGTGTGAGAACCTTTATTTCCTCATCTGTGAAGTAGTCGATATGATTTTTGTGAGACGCAAATGAGATAGTATATGTGAAAGCACTTCAAGAGCCATAAACTGTATACAAATTTTGTTATATGAAATTTTTACAGTATTGTTGTTTTTCATTAAGCATATTGTGGCACAAAACCTTTGAGGTCAAACTTTTTTTTTTTAAGATTTATGTATTTATTTTAGCGAGAAAAGAGAACATGAGTGGGAAGGGCAGAGGGAGAGGGAGAGAGACTCAAGCAGATTCCCTGCTGAGTGAGGAGTCCAACACAGGGCTCCATCTCAGAACTCTGAGATCATGACCTGATCCAAAACCAAGATTCAGATGCTTAACTGACTGTTGCCACCCAGGTGCCCTGATAATGTAATACTTTCAGCAAACTTGACTTTTCAGCAAACCATAATTTACAGTTTTTTTAGTACTATAAATCTTGCAGGCAATAAATAAATCCATTTCACTTCCTACTTATGATCCAAATATTGGATTAAAAGACTCCATTACAACTGGAGCCTTCTTGAGATGATCCATACTGAATTTTGGTTAATATTATTGGAAATAGAACATTTCGTTATAAATCATCATCATTTTGGGGAAAGAATGAAGAAAATTCATTTTGAAGACTTTCCAAAACAGATATCAAAAACATTTATCTTTTACTTAAATGGTTGAGATCATTTATATGATTTTTTCTTTTGTCATAATAAAATAATTAGCAGAGTAAAAGAAATAGAATAGGACACCTGGGTGGCTCAGTGGGTTAAAGCCTCTGCCTTCAGTTCAGGTCATGATCTCAGGGTCCTGGGATCGAGGCCCACATGGGGCTCTCTGCTCAGCAGGGAGCCTGCTTCCTCCTCTCTCCCTGCCTGCCTTTCTGCCTACTGTGATCTCTCTCTCTCTGTCAAATAAAAAAAATAAAAATCTTAAAAAAAAAAAAAGAAATAGAATAGAATGTGTTTATTCCATCAACTTGGTGCCAAATGATTGCAAATGTAGAATCCAAGTAGTCAACAGTTTCCACCTTAAGCTGTATCAGTTCTGATTATATGCCCAGTTACACATATTCATTTCAATGTAAGCCCATATTTTCTCATCTTTATTCATTCAAGAAAATGTTATTGAGTACCCTCTCTGAACCAGGTACTGTACCAAGTACTGAGTGTATATTAGTAAACTAAATATTTTTTCCTAAAGATGCTTAAAATGCATTCTTATTATATTTAGCAACTATAATCTAACCCAATTACAGCCTACTTTTTGACCCTACTCTGATCAAAGTAATGAGAGAAATACAAGGAAAATCGGTTTCCTATTGGTAAAAACAAGAAGTTCACCCCATTTAGTTAAATTGCAGTCATTCTTCTTTAGGAATTTTACCAAATTCTGTCATAGCGTATTAAAGTAGACTCGTGAAGAAATAGAAAACCCAAAATGTTATGTAGTATATACTAAATTAAAACATTTTCATATTTTAAAGAACATATTATATTGAAATAGTCCATTTGTAACTTAGGTTTTGAAGTACTCTTTTCTCACCTTGGCTAAGTTACTTATGAGCTTAAACCAATTCAGTGTGTATTTGACGATTTAGAAGCTTTCAGTATTCTGATTGATAACTATTCTACTCATTCGAAAATAATAAGGTTTAAGTCTGGAAAGGTGGTGTTCAATTTTTAATAATTTTTTTTCTTATTAAAGGCATTCCTGTTCCTTATGGAAAGTTTGAAAAATATATGTGTTTTTAAAAGTCATTGTGTAGTTGATATTTAAAATTTTTAATTCCATGCTTATATTTGATTTTTAAATTTTATTTATTTATTTTTATTAGAGAAAGAGAGAGAAAGGGAGGGACAGAGGCAGAGGGAGAAAGAAAATCCTTAAGCAGGCTCCACACCCAATGTAGAGCCTGGTACGGGGCTTGTTCTCAGGATAGCGAGATCATGCCTGAGCTGAAGTTAAGAGTCAAATGCTTAACTGAATGAGCCACCTGGGCACCCCTCTTATTTTATACAACACTTTTATTCTGATGTTTTCCTCATTATTTTCGTCAATTATTTTATTGTAAATTATACATGTAGGAAAAAAACCCATAAGATATACATACATGCATAGCCACAAGAAGCTTAATAATTAGAATATTGTCAATCTCGCAAAGCCACTACTATACCGTTTCATTCCCAGAATTGTAATGTTCTCTCCCTCTTAGACCCTTACCCCATAAAATAGTCGCTATTCTGGTTTTACATATAAATCAGTCTTTGCTTTTTATATAGTCTTCAGACCACGATTGCCCTTTTATTTACTGTGGCTTTATAAATCTTGATTTCATGATGGATTTGTAGTTATTTTCTCCTCCATTTTCTCTTCACTTGAAAATAGACGGTTGAAAATATTTGCTAATCTGTGATTTATTCATTTTTTTGTTATTGTTGGTTGTTTTTATTTTTGTATTTTTTGTATGTTTTTATTTTTGTTTTGTTTTGTTTTTATTTTTTACCTGGAGTATGATATACTCCACCTGATCTTCCCCACCCTCGTAATCCATGCCTTCCCTCCCTCCCAACTGACTCGGTTCCATCCATGTTCTGAAATACACCCCTGATCCAGGTAAATTGGATATATCCACATGTATAAAATGGGGTTAATACTTACGTACCTCAATCGTTATCAAGAGCATTCAGCAAAATAATGCCTATAGGTGTGATTTCTTTTACTCACAGTTTGTTCAAATATGAATCATTTACTTCCAGATATTTGGTGCTCCTCTAGATGTGTATTGCTGTATTTTTTTAATTAATTCTCTTATGGTCTGAGAACATACTTGGTAAAATTTTCATCTTTTTGAGTTTTGTTTTATTGCCTAGCATGTGATCTTTTTTGGAATGTTTCTATAATCTTCAGCTTACAATTGTGACTTTTTCAGGATCATTAATTTCACCAGCTTTTTGTTTAAGTATTTTGAATTTCTCTTAATAATTGTATTTATATTTACAATTTGTTATATCTTTCCTATTTATTGACCTTTATATCATATGGAGTGTGCCTTTTTGTCTATGGCAACATTCTTTGCATTGAAGCATTTCTCATCTGATAATGTATTGTTTCATTGTTTCATTTGATTATGCTAATTTCCTTTCAATTCTTTAACTTGAATTTGTGTTGTTGAAATGTGTTTCATCTGATAATTAATAACCATTTCAGCTTAATTATGCCAAATTTCCTTCTAATTCTTTCACTTAAATTTGTGTTTTTGCATCTCCTGTAGACAGCCTGAAATTAGTTCATCTTTTTTAAAATCCAATATGACAGCCTCAAACTGTTCATTGAAGTGTTTGTTACATTCAATATAATTATTGATATATTTGTGGTTAAGTCTGCCATGTTGGTATTTTCTTTTTTGTCTTTTTTTTTAATTCCTCTGATACTTTTTCCTGTTTCTTCTATCTTAATAAAAGATATTTTATTTGCTCTATTGGTTTTTAATCATCACATTTTTTTATTTTTATTTTTTTATTTTTTATTTTTTATTTTTTTTTAAGATTTTATTTATTTGACAGAGAGAAACACAGCCGGAGAGGGAACACAAGCAGGGGGCGTGAGAGAGGGAGAGGCAGGCTTCCCGCCAAGCAGGGAGCCCGATGTGGGACTCAATCCCGGGTTTCCGGGATCATGACCTGAGCCGAAGACAGTCGCTTAACCAACTGAGCCACCCAGGCGCCCCAATCATCACATTTTTTTAAAATGGTTACTCTAGGAATAACAAAATACATTTTTTAACTTATCCCCATCTGTGGATATTTTCACATACCTCTCACTGATCTTAGTGTTATTGTTATATATGTAACTCTATAAACTCATCAGTATTCTTGTATGTTGTTATATAGTATTATACTTAAACCTTTAAAAATCACGTCTTGTAAAGAAATTAGAAGAAAATAAATGTATAATCATTTACATACATATACACACGTGTATATTTATGTGCACCCATATATACTTTGTGTTTTTTTCCTTCGACCTCTGCCTCCTCCTCACACACGTATTTTATATTTTACTTGCATATTATATACTACCATATTATCATTTTCAGATCTCTTCTTCTTGTAAAACTCAGTCACCATATTTTGTCATTTGCCTTCAATCAGAAAAGTCTTCTATA
Organism: Spilogale gracilis; assembly: GCA_004023965.1. Taxonomy (NCBI): domain Eukaryota; kingdom Metazoa; phylum Chordata; class Mammalia; order Carnivora; family Mephitidae; genus Spilogale; species Spilogale gracilis. Next base: position 42,266 of record PITA01015475.1, read on the forward strand.
AAGTGCAGATCTGCTGGCAAGGAATTTTCTGGTTTTGGTTATCTGAAAAAAATGCCTATATATTGTTTTTATTTGCTGAGATTTTCTGTGTTTATTTACTATTACCATATTTTCCTTCAGTTCTTGTGTATGTATCCCTTTACCTTTTGAACATATTTATTCTGTTTTAAGGGCCTTAACTGCTAAATCTAATATACCTGTGCCCACCTAGGTTAAGTGTTAGACTATTTTTTGCCAAATATAGGCCATGTTTTTCTCTTTCTTTTTTCTTTTTCTTTCCTTGCCTCTCCCTTCCCCTTCCTTGCTCCTTTCCTTTTCCTACAGTTAAACCCAGAATACACAGTTATCTGTTTTCCAGAAGAACTACTTTTGGATGGTTTCCAGACTCTTAAAATCTTTTCTTTTTTTTAAGATCCTTTTTTATTGTCTATAAGAGAGTTAAGCAGCTATTTCACTACCCCACCGTTGAGTTTGTAACTGGTTACTGCATTTTTTAATTTCTTGAGGTTGGCTATTTTTCTAATTTCCTATTTTACTTTTTATAGTTTCTAATTCCCTGTTATTATTTCCAGAGTTCTCTTTTATTTCTTTAAATGCAGTAAGTGTAATTGCTTTATATTATGTAGCTGGTAATTGTAGTATCACATGATCTTTGTAGGTCTGTTCTGCTTTTTTTCCCTCAGTTATGGTTTTTTATATCATTATGTAGATTATTATTGATCATTTGGTGCTTGTTGCCCTCAAAAAATTATTTATGAGAATTGTTCATGTGAAGAGCCTTTTTTTGTTTCTTCCAGGTTATCTAAGAGTACTACCAATCTGGAAGCTCTTTAATTTTTGGCTTAGTTTGCCTGGCCACCTAGAAATGCAGCTTTAGGGGCGCCTGGGTGGCTCAGTTGGTTGGGCGACTTCCTTCAGCTCAGGTCATGATCCCAGAGACCCTGGATCGAGCCCCACATCGGGCTCCCTGCTCTGCGGGAAGCCTGCTTCTCCCTCTCTCACTCCCCCTGCTTGTGCTCCCCCTCTAGCTGTGTTTCTCTCTGTCAAATAAATAAAAAAAAAAAATCTTAAAAAAAAATGCAGTTTTTTACAACAAATCCACATGATGGTCAGTCTGTTGTTATAATCTTAAATGTTCTTGGTCTAACAATTTCTTTTTTTCTTCTTATCTGACATTCTTTGCTTATAAAGTGATTTTTTTATACTTTTTTTTAAAAGATTTTATTTATTTCACACCGAGAGAGAGAGATCACAAGTAGGCAGAGAGGCAGGCAGGCAGAGAGAGAGGAGGAAGCAGGCTCCTTGCTGAGCAGGGACCCCTCCCCCCTCCCTTGCGGGCCTCAATCCCAGGACCCTGAGATCATGACCTGAGCTGAAGGCAGAGGCTTTAACCCACTGAGCCACCCAGGCACCTGATTTTTTTTATACTTTTCAGAGCATTCTACTTTTTAGTTGAAAGGTCAGTCCAAACAGTGCCTTTTTACTATTTTATCAGAAATGAATGCCCTCCTTGTTCTTTGAGCTCTTTCCAATTTCAAGAAAAAGTCTTTCTAAACATAAATATTTGACTAGGGAAATTTATAGATTTGTGATCTGTATAAAAGCACATGAAATAATAAACATCTAACAAATACATATTTAATGAATGAAAGAAATATGGGGGAAAAAGAAATATGGATTGAATATAACTATAAAAATAAAGTGATTTTGTTTTTCTGATCACTAAAATGGATTTATATAAAATTGTCATCCTGAAAGCCTAAAGATTTGACCTCTGCATATGTAACATCCTGTACCAGCACCCTTTGTTTATGCTAATCATCTCGCTCTTTTTTGGTAGTTAGCTCAGTATGGAGTGGCTCACCAACCCTATTTCTTAATCCAGTTAAGCCTATTTTTAGGAGACATGCCTGTGCTATTTAAATGAGTCTTCATCAGGGCTTGTTTTCCATATTGTTCTTAGTTTTAAAATCTTCCCTAATATCTTTACTGGTATTTTAGTGGGAGACACTGGTATTAATTAATTAACTGATATTAATTAAATTTAAATTAATTAAATTTAAAGATTTATTCATTTTAGAGAGAGAGAGAGAGCGCATGCGCACAGATGTGTGAGTGGTGAAGGGGCAGAGGGAGAGAATCCCCAAGCATACTCCATGCTCAGTGCGGAGCCCAACCCTGGTGATCTCACATGCCCAAGATCATGACCTGAACCGAAACTAAGAGTCTGACCCTCAACTGAGTGAGCCACCAGTGGCCCCCCAGATACCCTTCTTTCCCCCTTTAAAAAAATTAATTTATTTTTATTTTATTTAAAATAAGTTAACATATAGTGTGTTACTAGTTTCAGTGGTAAAGTTTAGTGACTCATCAGTTGCCAGTTGCCTTTTTAAAAAAAATTTATTTATTTGAGAGAGAGAGAAAATGAGAGAGAGAGAGGACGAGAGAGGGGAGGGTCAGAGGGAGAAGCAGACTCCCCACTGAGTAGAGAGCCCAACGTAGGCCTCAATCCCAGGAGTCCAGGATCATAGCAGAAGGCTGTGGCTTAACCAATTGAGCCACCCAGGTGCGCACCGGTTGCCTTTTTAAACCAGAAACATGCCTTAGGTTTTCAAAGAAATAGTGTCTTTATATGGCTTATCTCCAAAGGGTCCTAGTCATGTGCTCATTTGACAGATATTGAAGGTTTTCTAGTTGCCAAATGCTTAAGAACTTTCCGCTTCTGGCATAATAGTGCTAAATGTGCATGTAGTGTGTGTGTGTGTGTGTGTGTGTGTGTGTGTGTGTGAGAGAGAGAGAGAGAGAGAGAGAGAAGCCTTTTTATCAAGATTTATTTTCCTTAATGTGAACTTTTGTAAATCATAGAGGGAGATGAAGCGTGAGAGACTTTGGACTCTGAGAAACAAACTGAGGGTTTTGGAAGGGAGGAGGGTGGGGGATGGATGAACCTGGTGGTGGATATTAAGAAGGGCACATATTGCATGGAACACTGAGTGTGGTGCATAAACAGTGAGTCTTGGAACACTGAAAAAATAAATTATTATTAAAAGATTTAATTTCCTTAAAAGGTCACATACTAAATTTTGAAGGGTATAATATTTGACTTTAAAATTTGTGTTTAGCTAGCAGTTTTTAGTAGTAGTACATCTTAAATTGTATACTGATTATTGGTTAGAAAATATGATTTGATTTTTGACGATTATGTTTAAAACCAGTTTTTCACTTGAAGTCCTCAGCAGTCTAACTATGGTATTGGACTAAATCTCATGTACAGTCATCACTTCATAGTTGAAACATAGAGCTAGAACTAAAGTGGTGTTGAGTCTTAATTCCTTTTCTGTTGTTAAGTTGGGGTATAACCTTGGGCAAATTCATTTTGTTATATTGGAGCAGGTTATAAGATACTTTAATATTCAGTAACAGCAAAATGTGGCTCAGGTAAGAGACAGTAAAATAAAATTGATAATGCTATCTTTTCTAGAGAGGAGAGAAAAAAAAATACCCTCTCTTTCCTCAATCATCTTTTTTTCATCTAATATGATCTGGTGAGAATAGTGAAACCAGAATTAGTTCTTTTCCTTCATGTTCAGGAAATCCATAAGGCAGCTATTGTAAAACTTGCCCAGACTTATTTGCAAGCTTATGAATTATTATCAGTAGGAAATATGGCTGAATTATATATATGAAATATAAACCATACCCAGGAACATGTAAAATTTTGGCCTTTAGAGCTGCATTGCTAAGTGAGCATTATTGGGTGTTTCTTAGTTTTTCTATTAATATTTGTTTGGCATTTAAAGTCTTAATATTGAAGAAATTTTTTCCATTGACCTTTTTTTTCCCCCTGTGAACTGGAAACTGGGCAGAGCTACTCTTAGTTTATTTTAGCAATGGAATATCTGAGCCAAACTTTTAGTACACTAGTTTTGAGATGGAGTATATTTTGGGAAACCTCTCTCTGCGGTGATATATTTTAATCTGTATTTTTTCAATTTCGGTAATTCAATAGCTAATAAAAAAATTGCTCATTTAAGGGTATGTGAGCTTTTGAAATACTAGTTTACAACCTATAATCAAAAGTAATGTTGATAAAATATTTTATTTTCATTATTTTAGTATAAGCCGCCTGCACTTAAAAAGTCTAATTCTCCTGGAACTGCACCATCAGGATCTTCACGATTACCACAACCAAGTGGCACTAGCAAAACTGTTGTAGGTAATGAGCTCCATAAATAACTTGATTTTTTTCTTTTATTTTCTTTTTTTTTTTTTCGTGGAGACAGAAATAAAGATAGTATTCTACTTGGGATTATTAAAATAGATTTATAATTAGGAAGAGATATGCAGGATAAGTAATTTTTTTCTGGGTAAAAATAAAGTAACTTTCAATAATCTTCTACTTAGGATACTTTATAGTCCTTTTTTCCATTGATAATAATGATATATCACCTATTCAGAGAAGTCAACCAAATTTTTTTCTTGATTATTGATTATTTGACCACAGTACTTTTCCCTCATTTCTATGTATACTGCTCTGAACTTGACAAATGTCCTAATAGACACATGCTTAATGACTGGAAGGAGATATTGACTAATTGAAGTGTACCTTTATTTATATGTAAATTGTTAGAAAAAAATGGAAATTAGAAATGAAGGATGCTATATGTTGCTCTCCAGAAATTTCATTTTTAAAAAACCTTTTCTTAGTTGATAACTTGTTTTGATTTATTGCTGCAAAGATTTGTTGCCACTAAAGCATTGTTTTCCTTGTTAGATGCTCTGTTTTATGTGATTTTTCCTTTTCAGAATGTCATTAAAACCAATAACCTTTTTTATTATAAGGTGTGCCTTCAGGTAAAGTGTCTACAGTTAGCAGTTCTTTGGGAAACAAACTTCAGACCTTATCTCCCTCCCATAAAGGGATAGCAGCCCCTCATGTAGGGTAAGTCTATCTGAATTTAATTGATTAGTAATATATACACATAAACATGCATGCACCCTCCCCCCCACACAAATGATACTAAGGTTTTATTTTATTTTGGTAACTTGCTTTTTTATTAACCTTGATTTTCTTTCTAATGTTCATTTGCCTTTTATCATATTGCTGGTCAGGGGCACTTACCCTACTGTTGAAGGTCTAAATTAGGATAACCATTTTGGAAAAAAATCTAGTGGCATGTATTAAGAGCCCAAAAACATTCATACTTTTTGAATAATTTTACTTCTGGAAATCTAGTCTAAGGAAATCATTTGAAATACAGAAGATTATTGTAATAACCCTTATTTATGAAACACTGTGTATCAGGCACTGTGCTAGACATTTTTCATATATTTTTATTAAAACCACCCCACCACCATAGGATGAGGATCAGAGAAGTAAAATAATTTGCTCAAAGCTACACAGTAATTATGAGTTAGAAGCAGGAAACAAATTAGAGTCTCTTTGGCTCTAAACATTGGTTTCATTCATATGGTTTTATTACAATGTAAAAAAAATAAAATCACCACAACTTCTAGCTTTGTTTGAATAACAAATTATAATAATCTATACAGGGATGTTATACAGCTATAAAATGTGTATACATTTTAAATGGATGATTCTACTGTAACAGGAGAAGAATGTAGGATACAAACTGTATACTGAGATAGAAACTATAAAAATGTTTGTAGACAAAAAGACAAAATATGCTGAAATATTAACAGTGGATGATTATTTTCCACTTGTTTAATACATATAAAATAACTTTTTATCTTTCTACAATTTTATATACATGGCTTTTGTTTTTTGTTTTTGTTTGTTTTTTTAATAAAGATATTTATTTATTTGACAGAGAGATCACAAGTAAGCAGAGAGGCAGGCAGGGAGAGAGAGGAGGAAACAGGCTCCCTGCCGAGCAGAGAGCCCGACGCGGGCCTCGATCCCAGGATCCTGAGATCATGACCTGAGCTGAAGGCAGAGGCTTTAACCCACTGAGCCACCCAGGTGCCCCTATATACATGGCTTTTAAGAAAGTAGCATTATTGAGCTTTCCACAATTAATGTGGAAAAAATTGTAGGTAACGCTAGAAATTTTAAAAATCCTCTTATCTCAGTAGAAACTCCCTTTCTCTTCCATTTTGGTAAATCAGAAAAGGGTTACCTTGTGATCTTTAGAATGAGGGCTTATGTGTATACTATACAGTACTGATAAAGTTGATTTAGGAAATACAGCACAAACTTTCAGATACGGGTTATCACTTTTTTTATGTAGGAGATATATATATCCGGTTATTTATCAAGTGAGAACAACTGTCTTTTGTTTCCTAATTTGGACTACCCAGAAAGTACAAAATCTTAAAGGAATTTAATGTAATTATTATTGTAGAAAAAGAAAAAAAAAATCAACAAACAAGATCTGATTAGTTAAATGTTTTTTCTTTTTGTCGTGCTTCCAAAAAAAAGACACAGGCTATCCTTAAGAAAGAGACATGTTATCAGTAAAACAGTGGTTGAAAAGTAAAAATGTTCTCATCTTTCCGTGGTAAAAAAACTGATTTTGTTTTATTTTTTAGTTTGTTGAGTTGACTCATCATTTTTAGTTAAAGCATAGACAGCAATATGTATTTTAACTTTTACAAATCCTTTTTACCATATCACAGAATTGCCTTCCACGTTGTTATAGTTTCATTTACAGTTGATTATGAATTAAAAGCTGATTTTTTTTTTTAGTGCCTTCCTTCTCATACTGGTAATTTTATCAGATGTCCATATTAAGTTGTACTCACACCTTCCCCTGCATTCTTTTTTGTTTGTTTTGTTTTTAAAAATATTTTATTTATTTATTTGACAGAGAGATAGAGAGAGAGTACAAGTAGGCAGAATGCTAGGCAGAGGGAGCAGGAGAAGCAGGCTCTCCACTGAGCAGGCAGCCCGATGTGGGACTCATCCCAGGACTGAGATCCTGACCTGAGCCAAAGGCAGCCGCTTAACCGACTGAGCCACCCAGGCACCGCCCCCTCCCCTGTATTCTTAATAGGGCATGTTAAGCTGCCTGGTATAATGAAAAGTTGCACTGATTTTGGATTAGAAAATTAGGCTTCTAGATCCTACTTTGCCAGTGGATACCCATATGACTTTGTGCATGTCTCCTTTGACTCACTCACAACGTTCTGTGGCTTTGTTTAGACGTTGGCAACTGATCTAACACAATTTGACCAACATTTATATAATCCCTAGGAGAAAATTTGTTTTTACTAACAAGCAAAGACTTTGAGCACAGTAATTTTATAAATTATGCACTGCTACAGGGCCGTGAAGATTTAAAATTTCTTGTTGTCTCATATATTAAACTACTAAACATAACTATGTAGATCCCAGTTGTATATTTTTATTTTATTTATTTTATTTATTTATTTATTTTTAATTGTTACTAAAATTTTTTTTCCAGTGTTTCAAGATTCATTTCCCATTCCCCACACCCAGTGCTCCATGCTTTAGGTGTCCCCAGTACCCACCACCAGGCTCTCCCATCCCTTCACCCCCCTCCCTCCAAGTCCCTCAGTTTGTTTCCGTGTTCAAAGTCTCTGTTGTTTCGTTTCCCTCCCTAGATTACCCTAGTTCCCATTTGCTTTCCTTCTGCCACTGTCCTCCAGTTTGCCCCTCATGCACCACAAGTAAGTGAAACCATGCGATACTTGACTTTCTCTTCTTGGCTTATTTCACTCAGCATAATCTCTTCCAGTCCAGTCCATGTTGCTACAAAAGTTGGG